>JAQQSW010022141.1:0-10518 GCA_028646575.1 Pseudocheirus occidentalis
TTTTTCCACATCTTCTCCAGCATTTGTTATTTTCCTGTTTTGTCATCTTAGCCAATCTGACTGGTGAGATGTGGTACCTCAAAGTTGTTTTGATTTGCATTTCTCAAATCAATAGTGATTTAGAGCACTTTTTTCATATACTTATAGATATCTTTAATTTCTGCCTTTGAAAAATTGCCTATTCATATCCTTTGACCATTTATCAGTTAGGGAATGACTTGTATTCTTATAGATTTTTTTGTAATCTTGTAGATTAAACTTGTAATATTATAGATTAATTCCCTGTATATTTTAGAAATGAGACCTTTATCAGAGACACTGGTTGCAAATATTCTTTCCAATTGGGAATTTTAAATTTGTTCTTTGTCTAGCTTATTTCGTTGCATGCCCAATTCATTGATCTACTCTTTCTCTATTTTATTCACGTAAGCATTTAGAGATATAAAATTTCCCCTAAGAACTGCTTTGGCTACATCTCATAAATTTTGCTATGTTGTCTTACTTTTGTCCTTCTCTGATGAAATTATTGACTGTTTCTATGATTTGTTGTTTGACCCCCTCATTTTTTAGGATTAGTTTATTTAGTTTCCAAATAATTTTTAGTCTGTCTTTCCATAATCATTTAGTACACATAATTTTTATTGCACCACGATGTGAAAAAGGATGCATTTAATATTTCTGTCTTCCTGCATTTGATTGAGAGGTTTTTATGCCCTAATATGTGGTCAATTTTTGCATAGGTGCCATGTACCACAGAGAAAAATGTATATTCCCTTCTATCCCCATTTAATTTTCCCCAGAGGTCTTTCATATCTAACTTTTCTAAAATTCTATTCACCTCCTTAACTTTTTTCTTCTTTGTTTTTAGGCTTACATGTATTCTCCCACGTAGGAATATAAACAGCTTAATCTTATTGAAAAACATTTTTTTCTTCTTTGTTTACCTTGGTAAACCTTCTCTTTACCTTCTCCTGATTTTTTATTTGAAGATCAAATGTTCTGTTCAGTTCTGGCTTTTTCATCAGGAAAGTTTGTGCTGTGCTTCGGTGCTTAGGGAGTGATGGGGGCCTGAAGCCCTGTTAGTCCCAGCTTCCTGTCTGTGGTAGAGCATCGGGCTGTGGATTGTCTCTTTCCCTGCCTTTCATCTATTCCTACCCCCTTCATGGAAACCCAGCTGGGAATCAGAGTTCTGCATATCTATCTAGAGAAACACCTGGATCTCAGTCTTTCATGGCATCATCCAGAGATCCAGATGTGCCTGACATTGAGCACAGTACAAATGGGCTTCTAGGCAGGATGTCTTTGCCAATTGGAATGCATTGTAGGGCAGTCAGTTATGATGATGTCCTGGAGGATCCCTCACCAATGATGCCACCTTCATCTGACATGTGCAGTAAGGTTCTGTGGGAAAAGTTGGTCATCTCAGATCAAAAGTACCAACATCTTTCCAAGATTGAGGAAGGAGAAAATAGTTTCCTCTGTAACCCCCTCAGCTTCCAGTGACCAAATGAACAAGGCCCTGGTGATGAAGACCAAGACTACTCATGTCATCATGAATTCTCTAATTACAAAACAGACAAGAGAGCATCCAGTGCTTTGTGCAGCAAGCAAGCAAGCAGGGTTGATAGACACAGGATACATTCCCCATTAAGGTCCCACCACAGAAGAAACCAAGTACCAACCTGTGGCAGAGGCACTCCATAAATTGAAGTTACAAAATGGAGAAAGGACAAAAAAAAATAGACTGATTGCTTCAACCCAGTCTTCTCCAAGTAGGACACCCCATTCTTCTTCCAAGCAAAAGTCCAGAGGCTGGTTGACTCTTGGATCTTCTACTTCCTTACCTGACTTAGATGTCCAGCAGCATGAACTGTGGAAATGGAGATAGAAACAAACCCTCATCTGAAAAATGGAGCCTTTTTGGACCAAGAACCCTTCAGAAATTCCACTCGGGTTTTAGTGTCCAGTCCTACAGAGATACTTAGAAACCATCACCAATGGAGTTCATTTGAGTTCAGGCTACTAGAATTGCAGAAGACCCAGCACCCTTCAAATCATCTAAGATGGATTTTCCAGTGATGGAAGAAAAGAAACAACCTCCATGAACCCATAATGTCAAACCAAGAGACATGAATGTATTGACTCCTACAGGGTTCTAAAACTCCCTTTTCATATGAGGAAAATTTCTTTCACTGGTGAACCCACTATTATGTAGAGAGACTATCTTAGACTTTTCTTTCTTCTCATCCACCTTGTACTTGACATAGGAAAGATGTCATCCATTTTCAATTCTGCTGAGAATGATATTCCTGGGGAGGCAGTGATTGTTTCTTTAAATATTTGTGCAAAGCTTAAATCTTTCTAATGCAGGAGGACCTATTCTGTAATGTCCCAAAGTTGGTCTGAATGACTTCTTAAAGTACAGTTGACTACAGCCAATTACTAACTAGATTGCAGGAGGCAAGAGAAGTAATTAAAATCTAGTAGACTTTGTTCTGTGTATTTTATCCAAGATGAAAAAAAAATATTTATCTAGTTCTGAGAGGGGGAAGTTAAGGTTTTCTAGTAGTAACTTCTAGTAACTTCTTCTCTAAGAATCTGGATGCTATACCACTTGGTGCATATATGTTTAGTAATGTTATTACTTCATTGTCTATGGTACCTTTTAGTAAGATGTAATTTCTTTCCTTATGTCTTTTAATTAGATCTATTTTTGCTTTTGTTTTGTCTGAGATCAGGATTGCTACCCTTACTTTTTATTTTCTATTTTAGGTGAAGCATAATATATTTTGCTCTAGCCTTTTACCTTTACTCTGTGTGTATCTTTCTGCTTTAAATGTGTTTCTTGTAAACAACATATTGTAGGATTCTGATTTTTTAATCCACTCTGCTATCTGCTTCTGTTTTATGGGAAAGTTCATCCCATTCATATTCACAGTTATAATTACTAACTGTGTCTTTTCCTCCATCCTATTCCCCACCCCTCTTTCATACTTTTTTCTCTCCTTCACCCTGTCCCTCCTCACCAGAGTTTTGCTTCTGACCACCACCTCCCTCAATCTCCCCTCCCTTATATAATCCCCCTGTCCCTTTTCTTTTCTCTTTCCTCTCCTACTTCCATATAGGGTAAGACAAATTTCAATACCAAACCGAGAAGTTATGTTATTCCCCATTTGAGCCAAATCTAATGAGAGTAAGGTTCAAACAATGTTTGCTTCCTCCCTTCTTTCCTTCCCCTTTGCTTCTTCATGTGATATAATTTACCCTGTTCTGCCTCTCCCTTTCTTCTTCTCCCAGTACAACTCTTTTTTTACCCCTTCTTTTTTTTTTTAGATCATCACATCAAAATCAACTTAAACCTATACCTTCCATCTATGTATACTCCTTCTAACTATCCTAACAGAGATACAGTTCTCAAGAGTTACAGGTATCCTCCCATGTAGGAATATAAACAGCTTAATGTTATTGAAAAACATTTTTTTCTTTCTTGTTTACCTTGGTATGCTTCTCCTGATTTTTTTATTTGAAGATAAAATTTTCTGTTCAGCTCTGGCTTTTTCATCAGGAAAGTTTAAAAGTTCCCTATTTCATTGAATTTCCATCTTTTCCCCTGAAAGATTTCACTCATTTTGCTGGATAGTTGATTGTTGATTATAATTCAAGGTCCATTGCATTCTGGAATATCATGTTCCAATCCACTTGATCCTTTAATGTAGAAACTACTAAATCCTATGTAATCCTGGCTGTGCCTCTTTGCCATTTAAATTGTTTCTTTTTGGCTGCCTCCAGTATTTTTTCCTTGACCTGAGAATTCTGGAATTTGGCTACAATATTCCTTGGAGTTTTCATTTCGGGATCTCTTTTAGGAGGTGATCATTTAATTTTTCTAATGCTTATTTTACCCTCTGGTTCTAGGATATCAGGGCAGTTTTCCTTGATCATTTCTTGAAAGATGCTGTGGGGCTTTTTTTCTGATCATGGCCTTCAGGTACTCCAATAATTTTTAAATGATCTCTCCTGGATTTGTTTTCCAGGTCAAATGAGGCATTTTCTTCTATTTTTTCATTCTTTTGATTTTGTTTGACTGATTCTTGATGTCTCATAGAATCATTAGTTTCCACTTGCCCAATTCTAATTTTTAAGTCATTATTTTCGCCTGTCAGCTTTTGTACTTTCTTTTCCATTTGCCCAATTCAACTTTTAAAGAAGTTTTTTCTTTAGTTGATTTTTCCCCCCATTTGGCCTATTCTATTTTTCATGGAGTTTTCTTTAGTCAACTTTTGTGCTTCCTTTTCCAAGCTGTTGACTCTTTTTTCATAATTCTTCTGCATAACTATCATTTCTTTTCCCCAATTTTTCTCCTACCTATCTTGCTTGATTTTTAAAGATCCTTTTTGAGCTCTCCTGAGAGGACATTGTGGATTTGAGACTGATTCATATCTCCCTTTGAGGCTTCACCTGCAGACACTTTGACATTGTTGTCCTCTTTGGAGCTTGTGTTTGGATCTTACTTGTTGCCAATAGTAGCTTTCTATAATCAGAGCTCTTTCCTGTTTCTTACTCATTTTTCAGATTATTTGGTACCTTTTAAGCTTGAGCTCTGCTTCTGCGGCACTGGAGGCACTATCCTAAATTTTTTATGCCAGGGACCAGTGCCGTTGTCATTGACTTTTCCCACTAGAGGCCTGAGGTGTTGTTGGCTTGCCCACTGTGCTGGGATGGAGGGGAATTGGGAGGCAGGTCTAGTCATTCCTGTTGTGCCAGAATTCCAGGGCTTGCAATTTGCCTTCTGTGTTGGGGCTGGAAGCCTCCTTGATGGCCTGCTGAATCAGGACTGAGGGGCTTCAGCTTCTGATCTGTACTGAGGCTAACAGCCTCCTGCTGGCATGCCCAGACACTATCTGTGCTGGGCTATACTTCCTTTTTATCCCAGTGAGACAGATCTTTCCTGAAGTCATCTTAAGCTGGAAAATTGCTTCACTCTGTGTTTTTATGGGTTCTGTCACTCCAGAATCCTTTTAGAGTCTTGATTTAGCGTTGTTTCTGAGGGAAAATGGGGAGGGTTCAGGCAACTTCTTGACTTCTCTCCAACATTTTGGCTTTGTCTCTGTCCTCCTTTCCTTAAAAGGACCATAAGATAGATTAGGATTGTATATGATCTATGGACAGAGCACCTGGTCTGAAGTCAGAAAGGTGTCATACTTTCTCAACTGTTCTCTAATTAGTCTAAACCTGATCTAGACTGCCCTATCAAGTTGTATAGGGGTTTGGAGATATATATATATCACACACACCCACACACCCATCTATGAATAGAGTACCTGGTCTAGAGTCAGGAAGACTCAGCTTCCTGAGTTCAAATCTGGCTTCAGACACTATCACTTAACCCTGTTTGCTTCAGTTTCCTCATCTGGAAAATGTGCTGAAGAAAGAAATGGCAAACCACTCCTATATCTTTGCCAAGAAAACCCCAAGTGGGTTCCCAGTCAGACACGACTGAACAACAATAACAACAAGCAGAGAGGTTTTATAGAGCTGGAAGAGATCTCAGAAGAGATCTAATCTAACTCTTTCATTTACAGATGAGAAAACTGAGGCCCTGGAAGATAAATAACTTGCCCAAGGTAATGCAGTCATGTCAAACATGAAATCTGAACCTCTCCTTCTGACTCCAGTCTATGTTCTTTCTACTAAGTTGGGTTTCCTGCTTTGGCCATGTTATGTGTCCACCCTCTGTCAGCCAAGTCGGCTAGTGGGTGTGAATTCCTATGGGCTGTTGGGGATATGACCTCTGATGTGGTTACCAAGTCTTGCATTCATCTCCCATCAAAGTCTGGGACATCTGAATCAGACAGAGCTGGTGATTCACTTTGATGTCATCTACTTCCCTACTTTTGCTGTGAGGGGTGAGGAGAATTGTTTTAGCCCATACTTGCATCCTGGTCATGAATGACTTCATGTCTGGGGACCAAGGCCAGTTGGGGGTGGGAGGAGGGCAGGGTGGAGAAGGGGACATTTGGAGCCTTTTTCTGTAACCAACGTTGTTAAATGGAGCGGGAGGCCAAACAAAGCTAAAGATCAATTATGTGGCTCCCAACAGGAAAGCAGAAACACTGGCTTTAAGACAGAGTCTTTCAGGTTTGAGCCATTCAATTTTCTCCTCCCCTTCATTTCTAGTCTTCTAGGGAAAATAACAACAAAAAAAGCTCTTTATACTCAATGCCTCCACTTCCTAAGCCTTGAAATCTGGCTTCTGCCCTCACTGCTCTTCTGAAACTGTTCTTCCAAAGATCTGTAATAACCAGTTCACCAAATCCAAAGATCTTCTATTTTTAGTTCCCATCTTCCTGGACAGGCCTACCAAAATGGACACTGTTGTCAGTTCCTTTCTTCTGCATACTCTTCCTTCTTTGGCGTTCTAGACACCACACCCTTATAATCCTCCTCCAGTCTGTCTAACTATTCTTTCTTGGTCTCCACTGGATTCTTAGTCCTTTTCTTTTTTTTCTTTTTCTTTTATCTTTTTGGAAAGGAGAAGGCAGGGCAATTGGGGTTAAGTGACTTGCCCAAGATCACACAGCTAGTAAGTGTTAAGTATCCGAGGCTGAATTTGAACTCATGTCCTCCTGACTCCAGGGTCGGTGAATCCACTGTGCCACCTAGCTGCCCCTCTTAGTCCTTTCTTAACATTTAAAGGCTCTAATGCTCTGCTCTTACCCTCTCTCTCTTTAAAAATAATAATATTTAAGTACTATCTAAAGTTGGGGGAAGCATTTTACATACATTGTCTCCCTTGATCCTAACAACCACCCTGTGAGATAAGTGCTGCATCTCCATTTTACGAATGACGAAACTGAGGCTCAGAGATTGACTTCTGGTGACTTGTTCAAGGCCACATGGTTAATAGGTGTCTGGAGCAGCATTTGAACCTAAGACTGCCCAACTCCATGTCCAGCATGATTTCTGTTACCCTATGTTGCCTTTCTCACTGTGTGTTCTCTCCCTTGACAATCCCATTCATTCCCAATGGGTCAGTTAAGTTTTCCCCAAAACCTGTTCTTCCTTTTTTGATTTGACTATTACTGCTATTAACCAAGAGACTCCTCTCTCCCTCCTCTTTCGTCTAATTGTTTCCCAAGTCCTCACCATTCCAATCAGCAATAGCTCTGTCTCTTCCTCTCTATTTCCTCTGGCCTAGATGGCCTAGGACAAGTGCACTTGGTCCCATGTCTGGGCTAATAGGAGCCTTTAACAGGGTTTTCTAGACTCCACTCTCTCCCCCTGCAGTTCATCCACAGCATAGCCAAACTAAGATTCCTTACGCTCTGAAGCAAAATTTTTCAGCAACATCCAACTGCTCAACCCAAATAAAGTTCAAATTCCTTCCCTTGGCATTCAAGGTCTGCCACAATTTGGCCAAATACTGCCTTCCCAGCCTCAACTCATGTGGCTCCCCTTCCCATTCTGTATGGTTTGGCCAAAATAGTCTATTTGCTACCCTAATAATAACAGCCATAATGACGGCTAGCATTGATATGATCCCTGCTGTGTTCCAGGTGTCTTACTATGCACTTTACAAGTACTATCTCATTTGTTTTTTTAGAATGACTCTGAGATTATTATTCCTATTTCGCAAATGAGGAAACTGAGACATACAGAGCTTAAGTGCCTTGCCCAGGGTCATATAGCTAGCAAATATCTGAGGCCATATTTGAATTCAGGTCTTCAAGATTCATGGTCCTGCGCTCTATTCTACGTATTACCTTGCTGCCCCCTTTCCCTATCCTCTGACTTAGATCTCACTCCATTCATTCCTTCTTTGTGTATTGAAATTCTTTTTAAGTCCAACTCAGCAACCACTTCCTCCAAGTGATCTTCCCTTTTCCTTCCAGAGAATAATCCCCCTTCCCTCAGCCACTTTGCTTAGAACCTAACACTTTTTTTTTTTTGCTTTTTGGAGGGCAGTTGGGGTTAAGTGACTTGCCCAAGGTCACACGGCTAGTTTTTTGTGTTAAGTGTCTGAGGCCGGATTTGAACTCAGGTACTCCTGACTCCAGGGCCGGTGCACTGCGCCACCTAGCCGCCCCGAACCTAACACTTCTTAATTTCATTCAACACGTATTAAGTGACATCATGTGCTAATAAAGTATTATTTTTGTATTACTGGTTCAGTTTGTGTGGCATGGGCCCCTATTATACTATAGGCTTCATTAGGCAAATCAATACCTGTCTTACCTATGTTTAGGAGCTCTCTGATCCAGAAGTTAGGGTGAATTTGAACATTATTGGGTTCATACTCCGTTTCTAATTCTTGTAAGACGAAGAGGAAGATCATAGATACAGACCTAGAAGTGACCTTAGAGGTCATCAAGCCCATCTCCTCACTTTACAAATGGGGAAACTGAGACTGAGAAGCAAAGTGACTTGCCCAGGATTACATAGCTCAAAAATATCTCAAGTAAGATTCGAACCTGGATCTTCCTGTCTTGGAGTTCAGAATCAGTTGACTATACCAAGAAGCCCCTCTCTTGTGGTTCCCACTTTGGTGAAAAGAAAGGGTTGGGCTAGATGATCCCTGGGAGACCTTGCAGTTCTGAGACCAATGATTCTAACTCTTTGAAAGAGGTCTAGCCCAAGGGTAAGCTTTCTGCAGCAATTCTGAAAGAACAAATGTATTAAGGGTGGAGACCACTATTTCTGGTAGGATGAATTAATTGCTCACTTGAAAATACTCCCTACCCTTAGGACGAAAGTTCCTGAGATAGAAGGTTGAGGGAGCATGAGGAACAGAAATCTAAATCCAGGAATGTGTCCCCCACAAAATGGGTGGGAATAATGGGGATAATGATAACAATGAGCAATTATTAAGATCTTACTATATACAAAGCAGCTAGGTGAGGCCATAGTACACTGTGTGCCTAGAGTCAGGAAAACTCTTCATGAGTTCAAATTTGCCCTCAGACACTTGCTAGCTGTGTGACCCTGGACAAGTCACTTAACCCTGAGGTGGGGGGGGGGGAAATGGCAAACTACTCTAGTATCTTTGCCAAGAAAATTCCAAAAGGGGTCATGAAGAGTTGGAAATTATTGAAATAACTGAATAACAACAAGATATACGAGGTACTTTGGTAGAATGAAAAGAAAAAACAAACATTCTTTGCTCTCAAAAAGCGTACAGTATGTGTAGACAGATAACTAAATACCTAAAATAATGTGAAATGAAGCAGAAACTAAATACTAGTAAAGAGAATTATATAGACGACAAGAGTAAGGAAAATTGGATCCTGAACCTGGGGTCCTGGGTTCTAGTCCCAGCTTTGTTGTTATACGGCTGTGTGACCTTGGGCAAATCACTTTTCTCTCAGACTCAGTTCTACTGGATAGCTTTGTCACTAAAACATGAGCTTCTTAATATTAGATTCATGAGTTCATGCCTCAGATTCAACACATATTTATTGGCATTAAATTTTTCTTCAAAAGTCTAGCACGATGACTTGCTTATAGTAGATGCCTGGCCAATGTGTGTTGAATTAAATTGAATTTCCTCATCTGTAAAATTAAAGTTAGACTAGGTGGTTTCTCTGGCTCCTTAGTTCTAACACTGGACTTAGAGACAAATAGTACAGGACCACCATCTTGAAGTCTCCTTACTACCCATAAAATGCAGAACCCTCAAATTCTAATGACCAAAAGCAGCTTCCCGGTTAAGCATAACACATTGCATTGATCAAAATAGATACTTAATAACAGCTTCTTAAAGGAATGGATGAAAAAACAAATGAAAGGAGAAAACCCCACTCTGTGTGGATCTGTCCACTTACAACTTACACTTCATAGCCTCAGCTAGGAGTTAGGAAAACAACAAAACCAAGTGGAGGAATCCTGGCTTGGGTCTGTCCACCTAGCTTTCCACTTACATCCTGATGACAATGATCTGGTCCATTGTTTCCCAATTTTTTTCTTTTCTTTTTTTTTCCTCAGAATTCCTATATATTTCTTTTTTTTATTGGTTTTTTTATTGACTTGTTTGTTTACTTTTAGTTTACAAGATTCAGTTCCAGGGGCGGCTAGGTGGCGCAGTGAATAGAGCACCGGCCCAGGAGTCAGGAGTACCTGAGTTCAAATCCGGCCTCAGACACTTAACACAAAAACTAGCTGTGTGACCTTGGGCAAGTCACTTAACCCCAACTGCCCTCTAAAAAGCAAAAAAAAAAAAAAAAAGATTCAGTTCCAGAATCACTTGAGTTTCAGATTTTTCTCCCCTTCCTCCCCATCCCCCACCCCCACCATGGTGGCATGCAATCATGTATAGGATTTGCAAACTTTCACACTGTACAATAGTCTGGTTGTATAGGTGTTGTAACCAATGGAGTGAACAATGGGAAAAGAGAAACAAAACCAAACACAGAAAAGAATGATAGCATGCATTGCTTCAGTCTCCATTTAAACTCTGATCTTTCTGGATCTTTCTCTGAATGCAGACATCTCCTTCTATCCTGAGACTTGTAGAGTTGTCTT
>JAQQSW010022142.1:0-10518 GCA_028646575.1 Pseudocheirus occidentalis
CCAAATCCAAAATCTGTCTTGACTCTATAAAATTATTCCTTATAAGCACTGGCCTTCTCCCAAGTCAACAGGGGAGTGTCTCAGCCAATAGCATTCTTTCAAGTCAACAGGGGAATTCACACTTTTTCACCAATGGACAGAGTCCTGGGAATTCACACCTTTTCACCAATGGACAGAGCTCTGTACTTACCCCTAAGTATCTGATCAAACAAACTGATTACCATTACACCTACCCCGCTAGATTATAAGATCTTTGAAGGCAGAGACTAGGTTTTTGGGGGTTTTTTTTGGCCTCTTTGTATTCTTAACTCTTAGCACAATCCCTGGCACACACAGTAGAGGCATAATGAATATTTATTGATTTGACTCATGATCTACAATCCTTTTATTCATCTCTTGTAGATTCACTGTTATGTTTTCCTAGACAGTCATTCTAAGCATTTGCTTCTATTCTCAGGCCCTCTAGATTCACCCAGTCCCACACCTCATTCTCATCAGATGACTTCATCTTCTAACACTATTGAAATAAATAATGATGGCCTAACATTTTTGTAGCACTTTAAATTCTGCAAAACTCATTTGATTCCTTCTAATAGGTACTTTTATTATCCCCATTTTACAGATGAGGAAACAGTGTGAAAGATGTTAAGCACAGGGGCACACAGCTAATAAGGATCTGAGGTAGTATGTGAACTCAAGTCTTCCTGATCCCATCATCTAGCACTCAGTCCACTCCTCCATCTAGCCACCTCTTGGACAGTCATTGAATATGCATTTCTTCAGTTTATAATAAAAGTTTTACTATCTACTTCTTCCTGTAAATCTATTAATTATTTTTTTGACATTGAAAGCAACTTTAATGGGTTGGTTCATCATAGTCATACTGCAGGAAAAGCCAAAAATGCTCTTCCAAAGCCCCCACAGATTTATGAAGCGTTCAATGAAGACAGCATGGAACAGTGAAGGAATCTCTACATTTGAAGAAAGATCCAGCAAGCAGGATGATTACAGAAAAACTGAGAAAGATGTACTAGAACTGATACAAAGTGAAGTTAGCAGAACCAGAAAAACAGCAGTACTGTACAATAAACAACTGTTAATAACTTAGCTGTGCTAAGTAATATAGTGATTGAAGATAATCCTAAAGGACTTATGATGAAAAATGCTATCTACCTCCAGTGAAAGAACTGATGTTGTCTGAATACAGACTGAAGCATACTCTTTTTTTCCTTCTTGTCTTTTTTCCCTCAATTTATTTATTTTTAGTTTTCAACATTCATTTCCACAAGATTTTGAGTTACAAATTCTCCCCATCTTTCCCCTATACCCCACACCAAGATAGCAAGCCTACTGAATACCCCTTCCCCCAATCTGTTCTCTCTTAAATCCTCTGCCATCCTTCCCCTCCAACCCCATATCCCCCACTTCCCAGCAACTTTCTGGTAGGCCAGACGGATTTCTATACCCCAGTGACTGTATATCTTATTTCCCAGTTGCATGTAAAAGAAACAAATTTTTTTTTAACATGTTTTTAAAACTTTGATTTCTAGATTCTTTCCCTTCTCCTCTCCTCACCCAGCCCCACTGGGAAGACAAGCAATTCAATATAGATTGTACACGTGTAGTTATACAAAATGTTTCCATAGTAGTTATATTGTGAAAGACTAATTATATTTCCCTCCATCCTATCCTCCCCCCCCCACTTATTCTATTTTCTACTTTCATCCTGTCCCTTTTCAAGTGTTTGCTTCTAACTACCCTCTCCCTCAATCAGCCTCCCTTCTATCAATCCTCCCTCTTGTCCCATTTCCCCTTACTTTCCTGTAGGGTAAGATACCCAATTGAGTATGTATGTTATTACCTCCTTAAGCCAAATTCAATGAGAGTAAGGTTGACCCTTTCACTTTCCTGCTCTTCCCCTCCATTTTAACAGTTTTCTCTTGCCTCTTTTATATGAGATAATTTGCCCTATCCTATCTCTCCCTTTCTCCTTCTCCCAATATATTCCTCTCTCACCTCTTCATTTTATTTTTTAGATATCATCCCTTCCTATTCAATTGATCCTGTGACTTCTATGTATACATATACACACATACGCACACCTACATATGTATTTATACTCACATACACCCTCCTATACATATATATATATATATATATATATATATATATATTCCCTTCAACTACCCTGATACTAAGAAAACTCTCATGAATTACAATTATTGTTTTTCCATGTATGGATGCAAATAGTTCAACTTTAATATGTTCCTTATGATTTCTTTTTCTTGTTTACCTTCTCATGCTTCTCTTGCTTTTTGTATTTGAAAGTCAGATTTCCTGTTCAGCTCTATTTTTTTCATCAAGAATGCTAGAAAGTCCTCTATTTCATTAAATTACCCTATTTTCCCCTGAAATATTATACTCAGTTATGGTAGGTAGGTGATTCTTGGTTTTAATTCTAGCTCCTTTGACCTCTGAAATATCATATTCTAATCCCTTCAATCCCTTACTGTAGATCTTATGTTATCCTGATTGTGTTTTCACAATACTCAAGTTGTTTCTTCCTGGCTGTTTGTAATATTTTCTCCTTGACCTGAGAACTCTGGAATTTGGCTATGATATGCCTAGGAGTTTTCTTTTTGGGATCTTTTTCAAGAGATGATTGGTGAATTCTTCCAATTTCAATTTTGCCTTCTAGTTCTAAAATATCAGGGCAATTTCCCTGGAGAATTTCTTGAAGTATGATTTCTAGGCTCTTTTTTTGATCGTTGCTTTCAGGTAGTCCAATAATTTTTAAATTCCCTTTCCTGGATCTATTTTCCAGGTCAGTGGTTTTTCCAACAAGATATTTCACACTGCCTTCTATTTTTTCGTTTGTTTGAATCTGTTTAATAATATCTTGATTTCTCATAAAGTCATTTGCTTCCACCATTTGCTCCAATATAATTTTGAAGGAATTATTCCCTTCAGTGAGTTTGTGAAATTCCTCTTCCATCTAGGCAATTTGACTTTTTAAGGCATTCTTCTCCTCATTGGCTTTTTGGGCCTCTTTGCCATTTGAGTTAGTTTATTTTTTAAGGTGTTATTTTCTTCAGTCAGGCTACTGATTTGCTTTTTTATGATTTTCTTACATCATTCTCATTTCTCTTCCCAATTTTTCCACTGCTTCTCTCACCTGATTTTCAAAATCCTTCTTGAACTCCTCCATGGCTTGCAACCAGTTCATACTTTTCTTGGAAGCTTTTGATGCAGGTGTTTTGACTTTGTTGTCTTCTTCTGGTTCTATGTTTTGATCCTTTTTGCCCCCCTGCAAAAGATTCTATGGTCTGATTATGCTTCTGCTGTTTGTTTTTCTTGCCAGTCAATTACTTGACTTTTTGAGCTCTTTGCCATGGTAGAACTCTGCTTCCAGAGTGAAGAGAACTGTGTCCCAAGTTCCTGGGGTTTTTGCCGGTATCAGAGCTGCTGTAAGAGCTATGTGGAGGGTGCCCTCTCTATAGCCACCACAAGCTCTGGCACACTGGTGTTCCTCCCCCCAGGACAACTACCCAAGGCTGTGACTCAGATTCAAGCAGGTCAAAGCAAGGGCGATCACGCTCTGAATGGTTTCCTGGTTCCCCTATGATCTGTAGGCCAGGAGCACCAGAGGCAGCCATGTGGCAGCAGTTGTAGCCACCATGCCTCTGCCACTTCTGTCACCCTAGGGGTTGGGGCCAGATTGCACTCTTCTCTCCCCCAGTTCCAACAGAGTTCCCTACTGACCTTTTACTTTGGCATTTATGGGTTGAGCAGTTTGGAAACTGCCACAGCTACCAGTGACTCGCTCTCCTGAAGTTTGCTCCAGTGTGGGCTGCTAGATGGGGCCACCCCAGGTCTGGGACCATATGGCTCATGTGGGACTGTGCTCGGCTCCCAGCCTGGTGCAACAGACCCTTCCTGTTAGCCTTCCAGGCTGTCTGCAGCAGGAGATTTATTTCTCTCTGTTACTTTGTGGGTTCTGTAGCTCTAAATTTTGTTTAGAGTCATTTCTTTTACAGGTATTGGAGGTGGTTAGAGTGGGAGCTCAACAAGTTCCTGCTTTTACTCCTCCTTCTTGGCTCCACACCCAAATCTACTCATTCTTCCTTCAATTATTTCGATGCTATGTCAAACAGAGTACATATATTAAATACTGACTAAGTACTGTGCTAAGTACTAGGGATACAAAGAAAGGCAAAAATAGTCTTTACCTTCAAGGAGTTTGGTCAAAACTATACAAAGGAGAGGTAAATAAATGCACAAGTTCATAAAGAAACATATTAAACTAAATAGGAAAATTAAGTGTAGATGAGAAGGAGGAATTTAAGAGGGAGGGTAGATTCAGAGAAAGATAATATGCAAAATAAATTCTATATCGAGTGGTAAAAACATGAAGGAAAGGAATAAAAGGAAAGAAAGAATGAATAAGAATTTGTGATTGGAGAATCAGTAAGGGTAAGAGAAGGGATAGCAGAACAGAAACGTATTAGAGAAAATAAAGATCATAAGTACTAAGCACACTCATCTCTCAACACACTCTTTATCATAAAGAAGGCTGTGGAGGGCAAAGAGAGGATAAAGTATAAAAAGATGGGGTGGAGGAAGTATACAACTGACAATTATGCCTTCCCTTTGAGATTACCTCCAATTTATAATGTATATATCTTATTTTTTTAATTGTTTCCTCATTAGAATGTAAGTTCCTTGAGGGTAGGGTCTATTTTTGCCTTTCTTTTTACTGCCAGTAATTAGCACAGTGCCTGGAAAACAGTAAATGTTTAATAATGCTTTGTTGATGTGAGCCATAAAATAAAAGGGGGTAGCAGAATGGATCAGAAAGAAGCATGCCACTATATCCTGGTTACCAGAAACATAATTAAAACTGAAACATTCAAAAAAAGTTAAAGCAAAGAACTTATTACCTTTCTGGTGAACTAAAAAAAAAAAGCAAGGGTAGCATACATGACCTCAAACAAGGCAAAAATAGAAATAGATTTGATTTAAAAAGATAAACATGGTACTATAGATAACAAATCAAGATCACTACTTAATAAATGTGCACTAAATGGCATACATCTGAATACTTAATGAAATGGTTAATCAGTTTGTAGAATGAAATAAATAGTACAACTTAGAACTAAGGGTTTCAATGTACCCATCTCAGATCTAGACAAAACTAAACAAAAAAATAAATAAGAAAGAAGCTAAAAGACCTGAACAGCATTTTAGAAAAGTCATATGATAGATCTTAGATGATTACTAAATGAGAATAGAAAGGAATATACATATACAACTGAACAACAATAGCAAAAAAATCAATATACATATTTTTCAACATCATGCCACTTTTATAAAATTTATTATGTATTAAGACAAAAAAACTTCACAATAATTACAAAAAGGAAAAATATGAATACAGTCCTTATCAACTACAAAACAACATATTCAACATGGGGTCTCTGAAGGAAAGATTACAATTAATTTAAGACTTAAGAAATTATGCCTAAAAGAATTCATGGGTCAAAAAACAAACTATAGAAACAACAGAAAATTTCATTAAAGAAACTGGCAACAATGAAATAATACACCAAAACATTTTTTTTGCTAAAGCTGTCCTAAGGGGGAAATTTGTTTCTCTAAACAACTTCATCCATTAAAAAAAAATCTTCCTTTCGTTCTATTGCTTCCTAGCATTTGTTCTCTTCTACTTTCTGATTTGGTTCTTACTCTCAACATGCTACTAAAACTGTTTTTTCAAAGGTCACAAATTCATGGAAGTTTTTTTTTAAAGACTTTACCTTCTTTAATTTACAGCACTGACAGTATTGATTCAAATCTAGAAACATTTATTAAGTGCCTACTATGTACAAAGTATTGTGTTAGGCACTGGACATACAAAGAAAAACATAGTCCCTTCCTTCGAGGAGCTTATAAGGATTAGCGCTTAGCTATTGGGCAACAACAACAAAAAAACACATACAAAGAAAATATAAAGTAATTTCAAGAAGAGGAGAATGTTAATGATTAGAGAGACCAGCAAAGGCTTCATGTTACTGTACCACCTGACTGCCTCTCTCAAGAGAGAGAGAGATACATAGATAAACAGAAAGAGGTAGAGACAAAGAGACAGAAATAGAAATAGACACAGACACAAAGAATAAGCTTTGTATTTTAGGAATATCAATTTGGCAATGGTATTAAGAATGGATCAGAGAGGAAAAAGACTAGAAAGAGACTGATCAGATTACTGCAATATTCTATGATGTGATTCTGACCTGGGCTAGAGGCTACGTAAGTAGAGAAAACTGATATGAGAGATATAGAGGATCAATAAAACTTGATAGCTCCTCCCTTAGTTTCAGTGACATTGTTTTCTCTCTTTTTTCTTCTACTTGTATAACAATTATTAGGTTTGAGTAGCTATCCTCCTTCTCTTCTTTCTGAGTAAGTGTTGGAATTCCCAATGGCACACAGCAAATACTTAGTAAATCCTTCCTTCCTTCTTGACAGGACCTCTGCTTTACCTATCTCTGATAACCATAGAGTATCTAGTATAGTGCTTTAGACATAGTAGTACTTCATGAATACTTGTGTCACTGAACTTCATGTTCTGTTTTGAAGTATGGCTAGGAATCACAGAATGTCAGGCTCCAAATATTTAAGTCATAGGTCACCCACTCAAAAGATAATGGGAAGATACATGTTAGGTATGTATGAGAAACTGCATAGTATTGCCAAAAAAAGAACTACATTGTAGAAATAGGAGAAAGGATATCCTCAGAGAGATCTTTTCCATCTCCTTTAGCTAAATATAAGCTTCTCATGGGAAGAGACTGTATTTGTGCAATTCTGTATAATGCAGTATTTTGCACAAACTTACAAAAAAGGTAAGACTACTTGCTTCTTTGTTCAAATGCTCTTTTATAAATATAGAATAGAACACTGATTCTATTTCATATTATTTTGTTTTGTGTTTGGGGGTGGGGAAGAGTTCATGTTGATGCTTTTCTCAACTCAAAATTGTAGTATAAACCAGTTGGTAATATTTAGTGACCTACACAACAGTAGTTTTGCCCCTTAGGAACTGTAACTAATTTCTTACACTTTAGTGGAAAAAATTAATCATTTTGCTAAGAATGCTATATTGACAAAGAATGTGACCTCTAAAAGCATATATCATAGCAGTAGCTCCAGGACATCAGAAAATATTCACACAGGGGAAGAGAGTGATATAGTGATCTGACTGAAAACACATATTTATATAAGTAGACAAATCAGTGAACAACAACAACAAAAAACCCTAGGAAATAAATATAAATAAGGCAAAGAAACCTAAAAGTGAAATTACTGTTTCTTGGGACAGATAAGGGGATCCTACAGACCACAGAGCTGGTTATAATGCTTGATTTAGCCTAACTGGCTAATATAACAAAAGTTTTATTTAGGGTTTGGGTATAAGTTAGGTTAATGAAGAGTTCCTCTTTACTTTCCAGAATAGCTTAAATTTTCTTCTGGGAAATTAGAAAGTACTTTTCAGTATACTCAGGCATTAGAGAGGGCAATGATAGAAATATGGCAGTTGAAATTGCCTCTGTCTCATTTTAGCCAAGGGGCAACATCATCCTCAGCTTCCACACTTCTCACTACCTCTCATCCCCTAAATTCAATCTCTTGCTAAGTCCTTCCAATTTCACCTTTGTAACATCTCTTGTATAAGCCCCCTTCTCTCCTCTGATAACGGCAGCATCCTAGTGCAGGGCTTCTTCTCCTCATGTCCTTATTGCCTCCAAAATATTCTGTTTGGCATTCATAACCTTTATAATCTAGCCTTTCCTACCTTTCTAGTCTTCTTACACCTTACTCCCTGCTACATACTCTGTTCCACTAATGCAGAATACCTGGATGTTTCAAGAATAACACATTCCATTCTTGGCTCTGCAAATTTTCTCTGGTTTGTCCCTTATGCCTGAAATGCTTCCTGTCGTCATCTCTGTCTCCTGGCTTCCTTTAAGTCCCAACTAAAATACCATCTTCTACAGGAAGCCTTCCCCAACACCTCTTAGTGCCTTCCTTTTACTAATGATCTTTTATTAATCCTATTGATAGTGTATTTGTAATGACAGAACAACTGTTAATATAATGACAGAAATTGTTCATATTAAATGTTATATTGCCTGCCATTCTCTGAATGATCATAGAATGTTAGTAACACTCTCAGCAAGACAGTGCCAATTGGGTTGAATTGAGTCAGATCTTAAGTCCCATACTGAGATCTTGTCTTGTAAAGGAATGCAGCATAAGCTAGATCTCAGCTTCTAATGCCCTTGGCCCCCTTTCACTGGGATTCATGGGATGAAGGGTAGAATAGCCAAAATGAAATGGTTTCCTTGCCCAGCTTGCCAAGGGCCACTGGGGTCTCATGACCAGGTCTTGTTATTGCCTTCTCCCCATCTCTTTCTAAACGTATAAGAAGCTTTTACATGGATCTTGGACTTGGGAAAATCCATTGTACTCTGAACTCATGGGACATTCCCCTATGGTGGCAGATTTGCTACTCTGTTATTGCAATTAAAGATGCTTTATTCCTCAATTCATGGGTTTTATTTTTTCAAGGCTTGCCCTTAAATAGTTATTTGCAAGATGTCTTCCCCATTTGATTGTAAACTCCTTAAAGGCAGGGACTATGTTTTGCCTATTTTTGTATCTTCATAACTTAGCAAAATAGGGGCTTAATAAATGTTTCCTGATTGAATGACTGAAAGAAGAGTAGAGCAGAGGCCTGGCAATTCAATGAAGCTATCTATCAATGGACAGTAAAATAAGGAGGCCAGGGAACAATGAACTAGCATTTGAGGGGTTTTAATCCATTTACCTCTTATTTTCTACAAACATCTAAACATTTCTGCTTCATATCTCTGTATTTTCAATCCAAAGAAGTGATTGTTTTCATCTGCCAGAAAATTTAAATCAGTCCCTTTTTTCTATTAAGTAATCCCAAATTTATATTGCTATCACTTCCTTTCTAAATGATCACTTTAAGCATTTTCTATTTGCCCATGATTTTTCAGGTCAATGATAAGGTCTTATATTTCTAATCAAACTTACTTTTAAAAAATATCTTTCATTTCTCATGATCTTTTGAAGATACTTGTTTCATATGAAGTTAAGAAAAAGATGTTATTTTTCTCTAGATTTTTTCTGCCTAACTAAAACCACCAGCGACAATTATAACTTTATATTTTTATCAGACTCTTTCAAAGTGATTTTTTTTATCACTCTTTTATTGCTGTAGTTGACAAATTGGAAGTCTGTAATAGGGAAACAAAAAACGGTAGCTTTAGGAGATTTCTATAAGCTCTCTGATGGCAGAAACTGTGGTTTATTCATAGTTTAGCTTCCCACAGAACCTAGGGCATGGCAGACACTCAGAAATGGCTTTTGAACTATACAATTGAATTCAAAGTGGCTGCTACTTCAAGTATTTTGAAGTAGAAATTCAAGAATCAGCTGAGTTAAGGTCAGGGGGATCTTATCCCAGTTCCTTGCACTGTACCACACTGCATTAAATAAATGAGTTCAGAAAAGAAAAAGGAAAACTATAAAACATCTCATAAATATAGTATAGAAACAGATAATGAAGTTTGTTTGTTTTTTGTTTTTTGCTTTTTTGGAGGTGGAAGGTAGAGCAGTTGGCGTTAAGTGACTTGCCGAAGCTCATACAGCTTGTTTTTTGTGTTAAGTGTCCAAGACCAGATTTGACTCCAGGGCCGGTGCTCCATTCACTGTGCCACCTAGCCATCCCAGGATTTTTTTTTAAACCACAGCAATTCATGACCATGTTCTGAGGCACAGAGTGACTCCAACGTGCATCAGTAAAAGAAAGTATTCTTACCTATGAAATAATCGTTTCTAGAACTGGAAAAAGGTCTTGCTAACTTTTATACCACTTTTTTTTTTTGCTTTTTTTGGAGGGCAATTGGGGTTAAGTGACTTGCCCAAGGTCACACGGCTAGTTTTTGTGTTAAGTGTCTGAGGCCGGATTTGAACTCAGGTACTCCTGACTCCAGGGCCGGTGCTCTACTCACTGCGCCACCTAGCCGCCCCCTTTTATACCACTTTTAACACACATACTTGAGATTATTTTTTCATATTGTCCTTAGAGATTGTTTTGTGTGGAAGCAAAAACCCTATATAGTGAGTGATGAGATGCTACCACTAGCTAGGACCATGGGATGTAATGGGAATCTGAAGCTCTTTCCTGCCTCTAGCCCCTTTGCTTAAGTGGCTCCGAGAATGTTCCCTGATTTAGTGGTCATGTGGAGCCCGTGGCGAAAGGCTTGTTTTTTGAGAATGGCCACACCTTGTTATTTTGTAATTGGACAGTGGGTCAAGATGGCTGACCCAGGAGAAGTCTATATATATGCCCTGATGTGAGGCTTTGCTTTGGGGCTCATTTTGAGAAGAGTTGTGTGATTTGGCCAGATGAGACTGTGGGAAGCC
>JAQQSW010022144.1:0-10517 GCA_028646575.1 Pseudocheirus occidentalis
AACCCCTTCCTGTTAAGGTGTGAATTACTCCCAAGTAGTTAACTGGAAGTAAGGAGCTAAGCCTTTGAGGTGCTAAGTGCCTTTAGTAGGTGCCAATATAAAGGGGCATGGAAGATCTTCTGATTTCATTAACATTACACAGGGATACTTAAGAAACACAAGACAAAGATCCAAGCCACTTACAATGAGGATAAGCAACAGATGAACAGACAAAACAGACTTGACTCACAGACTGTCAGAGACACTTAAGTGAACAAAACAGCACAAAGGCCCCCTAGAGGCCTAAACAGGGGTTTCAAGCAGCATCCTGGTGATAACCCAGTAGGAGGAGTTTCCTTATGTCCAGCCTGCTCCCTACCCTATTATCAGAAAGAGTACTCACCAAATCCACTGCCAGCCCAAGGCCTTGGCAGTAGGGAAACTGCCAGCACAAGGCCTTTGCAGGAAAAAAGGGATCTGCCAGTGCAAGGCCTTGGCAGGAATGCTCCATTTCCAATTTATTCAGGCAAGTTTCCAACCTCCCCAAGAGAATTTAGAGTTTTCACAGGTGAGGCCACTCTGGGTTGGTGAATGATCATGGGCAGAGAAAAAAGTTCTCAGCAGCCATTTTGCTCTAGCTCTTTCAATGACCCAGATTCCTCAGTCTGGGAAAATCATTGATTGTCACTTGTGATGGCCAAAGGCCGTCTTACTGGGGCCTCCAAATGAAATGGCAAGTATTAACAGAGTGACCACAGAGTCCAAATAAAAGTTTTAATTAGCTTTAATTTATCAGCTGGGCTGTCTCCATGCCAATATGGAACTAGCAGACCTCAACACAAAAATGCAGGATATTATATACAGTCCACCTTAATTGGTTTGCTAACTAACATAATTTGTCACTAAACTAATTTTACCCAGGTGCATGCAATCTGTTACAGAGGCAAGGGGTGTGTGATTAATTCAGTATTCTCAATTTGATGGATCAGGAAGTGGGCATGGGGCATGAAGACCCAAGCATGCATGAAAAGAATAATGCAGAAAAAGACAAATTACCCAGGCTCTTTCCCAGGCTGGTTCACTGATTTCTATCTCTCCTTCCTTTTGAGTTCACAAAGCTTGCTGATTTCTAATTTCACAAAGCATCACTTAACTGTTTCCTGGCCAGTTGCTTGACTCCTATCTGGGGATAGCTGTCAGGATAGTTTCTGACAACTTCACTGGGATCAAGCAGAGCTGAGAGGAGAATGCTTTTGATTTTGGCACTCTGTCTACCTGTTCTCTTTGTGTTGATGTAAACTTGTCAGAATAAAGTATTCTGCCTTTTGAAAGTGGGCCTTACTACTGTTACAGAAGCTGTGAAAGAGCATTTTACTCCTGTAACAGAAGCTCAAAAAGAGGATTTGCTGTTGACAGTGGAAGGCCTGGAACTTTATAGTTGCTTTGTGTTTGATTTCGCAGTCATAAGCTTTGTCTATTGATTTGTAATACTTTGTCACACAGAAAGTGAATTGAGATGATACTGCCGGCAATGTGTGAAAATAATTTTTTTAAGCACTCTTAAGTTTTCTTAAAGCTTAAAAATAGAAACAGAAACTTCAAAGATCTTGGAGTGAAACAGTAAGCCAAGATAGAGAAATGGAGCAGAGAACTGCCTACATGTGATTTCCAAGCAAGAGCTGGGAGCAGTGAGCCCATGGAAGAGGAACCGTGGGCTTTGGAAGGCAGTCTCAAGTTAAGATGAAAGAATATTTTACTGTGGCACTCTATATTGACTCATGAGATTGTAACTTACTGTGACCTAGGGGTGAATGGTGTTTGTACTTTCTGCTGTCCTTTAAGGATGATTGGCCTAAGAATGACTATGCCTTAAGGATAATTTGATGCCAGCCTTGAAGTCAAGGTGAAAGAAAACTTTACTTGGGTACTCTACATTGAGTGATGAGATTGTGACTTACTGAATAAGATGTTTTGTTTAAGACTATGTGACCACCTTAGTAATAAGTTGTTAAGTTATGTTGTTTTGAAAGTTGTGCTTTAGCTTCTTAAATGTTTTGCTTTAATTTATTTCTGAATAGAGAGCTCACTATACTATGCAATTAGATCCTAAAAATTATTCACAGCAGCAATCTTTAGGAGTACTGCTCCTGACTGGTTTTACAGGGAGCCAATCTGCAAACAACTATGGATAAAGAACATATGTACAAGGCAAACTGGGGGTGATCAATAGCTAGAAGGCACCAGCATTAAGAGTTCCATAGGAAAGGCTCCTTGCAAAAGGTGAGATTTCAGCTAAGACTGGAAGGAAGCCAGGAGGTTCAGATAAGAAGGGAGAGTTTCCAGGTATGGCATTGGCCAGAGAAAAATGCCCAAAGCCCAGAGATGGAGTGTCTTCTTCCAGGAACTCAAAGGACATCTGTGTTAGCAAGTCAAAGAGGACATGAGAGGGAGAAAAGTGTAGGGAAGGTGGTGAGCATTCAAATTCTGAAGGTCTTTTAAAGTAAAACAAAGAGTTTAATATTTAATCTCAGAAGTGAAGTGAATTTCTGGAGTTTATCACATATGGGGTGACATTGTCAGATTACAGTGGAGGATGGGCTGGAAAGTAACAAAACTGAGACAAGGGAAACTAGATCACAGGTATCTGGACCACAGGGTACACATCTGACATGATGCAATCACCTAGTTACCTTATGCTCCATATCACCTGCATCCTGCCTTCTTTGAACTCTGTATCAACTATGTCTTCTCTTCTTAATTAGAAGCTTTTTAGTGACAACAGGTTTTTAACAGCTCAGTATTTGAATTTTTATTAATGAAGAGAATGTTTTACTATCATGTATCCATGTATCCAGGGACTTGCTAGATCCAACATCTACCAGAGATGGTTGTTAAATTTTCAGCACAATCATTTGCACTTCAGAATTACCATCCATTACAGATTAGCATTTGAGTCATTGTTTTGTTGATTTCAAAACTTAAGAAAGCAATGATGAAAATGTGAATGGTATAACTTAAAAGTATGTCTTGTGTTTTTCTCAGAGAGCTGAGTATTAAACATTGACCAGAACACCCCTATCTGTATACTGTTAGTAAAACACATTGCAATTGTGAAATATCTTGTAAGCACAACCAATCAAGAGTAGAGGAAACATTTCTTTTGATTGCTTTATTCAGTATAAAAGAAACCCTGTAGAAGAACCATAGTGAGTTCAGGCTCAGAAATACTAATTGTGTCTGTGCTGCTCTTTGGTAAATAAAAAAATCACTTGACTAGTTAGAGTAGCATGAAGTTTTGTTTTCTGGATCCTCAGTGTACCACATTATCTCCTTGCAGAATTGTAGTCTGGAAAATGTTTCCTGATTCCTAAATCAGCACAGAGACAGATACTTTCTGATTTCTGGTATCTTCCCCCAGTCTACTGCAGCAGCTCAGTGTACTAAGAAGAGTTTACATTAGGAAGAGTCAGAGGGTCTGCTGCTTAATATCTGTGTTACCTTGGACAACTCCTTTCACTTCTCTGGGTCTCGTTATTCATTCCTGTTCAATGATTTCTAATATTACTTCTAGATCTAAATCAAGCATCCAATAATGCAACAAGCATTCATATTTTCTCTACCAAGTGACACAGAGATACAATGACGGAAAGTGAAACTACCTCTACTATAGTTCTCTGAAATGAGCTAGGGAATTTTTTTTTCCTCTACAGACATGGAGGACTGGCAGGACTCATCAGATTCCCACTGTCTCAGAATTGGAAGGTCCCTTCCAAATGAGAAAATATTGGTAAAAGTGTCTCCTTAGCACAGTGACTGGCACACAGTAGGCACTATATTCATGCTTTTTTTCCCTTCTGGGCATCATTTACATTCTTCTCCCATAGCAGTAATGACCAAGACTCAAAGTATTTCCTTCAAAATTGAGCTCTTCTCCCAATTTCTGGGTTAAGAATTCACTATTTGACAAAAAATACTGGGACAATTGGGATGTAGTATGGCAGAAACTGGGCATGGACCATCATCTAACCTCATACACCAAAGTCAAGTCTAAATGGGTGCACGATCTAGGAATAAGGGCTGATACCATAAACAATCTGGGGAAGCAAGGAATAGTTTACCTGTCAGATTTATGGAGTAGGGAAGACTTTATGACCAAAGAAGAGTTGGGGAGCAACATAAAATGCAAAATGGACAATCTTGATTAAATTAAATTGAAAAGTTTCTGTACAAATGAAACCAATGTAACCAAGATTATGAAGGATGTCAAAAATTGGGAAAGAATATTTACAACCAGTGTCTCTGATAAAGGCCTCAGTTCTAAAATAAACATGGAATTAAGTAAAATTTATAAAAATACAAGTTATTCCTGAATTGATAAATGGTCAAAAGATATGAACAGGCAATTTTCAGAGGTAGAAATTAAAGATATTTTTAAGCATATGGAAAAATACTCTAAATCACTATTGATCCAAGAAATGCAAATCAAAACAACTTTGAGGTACCACATCTTAACAGTCAGATTGGCTAAGATGACAAAACAGGAAAATGACAAGTGCTGGAGAGAATGTGGGAAAATTGGAACTCTAATGCATTGTTGGTGGAGCTGTGAACTGATATAACCATTCTGTAGGGCAATCTGGAACTATGACCAAAGGGCTATAAATAATTGCATACCATTTGACCCAGTAACACCACTTTTGGGGTTGTATCCCAAAGAGATCATAGAAATGGGAAAAGAACCCATATGTACAAAAATCTTTGTTGTAGCTAGCTGTCTTTGTGGTGGCAAAAAACTGGAAACTTAGGGGATGCCCATCAATTGGGGAATGGCTGAATATGTTATGGTCTATGAATGTAATGGAATACTATTGTGCTATAAGAAATCGGAAGGAGATGGACTTCATAATTACCTGGATAGGCTTATATGAACTGATGCTAAGTGAGAAGAGTAGAACCAGGAAAAATTTGAACACAGTTACAGATACACCATATGTGTCATGACCAACCTTGATAAACTGGATTTCTCTCAGCAACACACAGTTAAAAGACAGCTCTACAAGTCTTAGAATGGAAGTAGATATCTACACTCAGAGAAAGATCTAGAAAGACCAGAGTTTAAAAGGAGACTGAAGCAACACATGCTATTGTTCTTTTCCATGTTTGGTTTTGTTTCTTTCCCCCCCCCGTCCCCATTATTCACTCCATTGGTTACAACATTTCTACACAACCAGACAATTGTACAATGTGAAAGTGTTTGCAGATTTCATACATAATGGTATGCCAACATGGGGGTAAGGGGAGAATGGAGGGGAGAAAATCTGAAACTCAAGTGATTCTGTAACTGAATCTTGTAAACTAAAAGTAAATAAACAAGTCAAAAAAATTGCACTGTTCTTGAGTTGAGACCAAGGAACTACTGAAAGCAAATTAGTTGGTGTGTTAAAATTGAAAAACAGTTATGCTGAGAGATCACAACTCCACCCGGGATTTTTCAGCCTGTGATTCCTTCATCTTCTGAGGAAAGGTCTTGGTCCAGAAATCCCACTTGTCCCTCCCCAGACCTTTTCCCACAGATAATTGCAAATTCATCTGCAGGTACTCTTCCTTCTGGTCATAGGGTGGCCAGTGAAAAAGATCTCCACCATTCGGAACCCTAGGAGGAAAAACCAAACATTTAGACCAGGAAGGGGCCATGGCATTGGCAAGTTTAGCAAGCCATCATCAACTCAGTCTGAGAGTCAAGGAAGGGGCTCCAAGATAGGGATCAGCTAACAGTGGCAGCCCCTATAGAAGGACATGTTCTCCCATCCATACCCAGTTTGGTCTTCATCTCTCAGGTTACACCTTTCCATGCACCCAAGAAGAAAGTTTTCAAGAGTGAAAAGATTCACATAGGAAATAAGTAGTGAAATCAGGATATAAACTTAAATCATTAGACTCCATTTCATTTGGCAGCTGGGTGGTGAAATGGATAAAGCTAGACCTGGAGTCAGGAAGACTTGAATTCAAATTCACCCTCAGACACTAACTCTGTGACCCTGGGGAAACCACTTAGCCTTATTTCCTCCTGTTTTCTCATCTGTAGAATTGGCTAGGGAAGGAAATGACAAACCCCTCCAGTATCTCTGCCAAGAAAACTCCAGATGAGCTCACAAAAAATCAAATACAACTTTAGATTCCAAATGCAAGACTCTTGTTATTACCATCTGTCCTAATATTTCCTAATGGAGAAGAGAAGTCATTGAGACTCAAGGGTGGTGGTGTGGACCAAGAAAGTTGCTAATCTTTACTGCATTTCTTTCAAGATGCCCATGTAGAGGGTGGGTCTGCCAGAGCAACATCACTCTAACTCTGGCCATGAACTTGGGGAAACACTATAATGTTCACCAGACCTTGTTTCTAGTTTGAGTTACAACTTTTTCCTCAAGAAATTTCAATTAGGGAACTGTTAAGTAAATGGGAAACCTTTATGTGCCTAGGAACAGGTGCTACCCCACTTTTCCACAGGGAAAGTTTCAGGAACCCAAGGCTCAGCTCTCTCACCCATGACGGGCAAAGTTTGCCCAGTAGCTCATTATCCTGTGGCTCAGGAGATTTTCCTCTTCTGTTGACTCGTCTAAAACTAAGAACAGAAAATGAATATACCGGCTAAGATCAAAAGGCAGACTCAAAGGCCCCCTTTCCTCCAGTCCCCAGCTACAACCACCCAGTCAGTCATAGTATGGCCACTGACCTTATCTTCCTCCAATAGTTTCCTCCATGTCACTACCCTCGCAGAGGACCTCTTGAGGTTCTTGTTAGCCACCTCAATCTGACTCCATAACTGGGACAATCCCCAAGAAAAAAGTGTTGCAAATAGACTGGAAATCAGGAAGACCTCAGTGCTAATTTATCCTTAGACACTGAATAGATGAGTTACCCTGGGGCAAGCCACTTAACCTCTGTCTACCTTTGTTTCTTGTTTCAAAAATGGGGATAATAAAGCACCTGGCCCCCAGGGTTGTTGGGAGGGTAAAAAAAAGGGAGAGGTGATATTGACAGAATTCTCTAGAAAACTTGTAAAAGGGTTACATAAATGCTAATGATTACCATTATATTATGTTCATATTAGTGTATATAAAGACATATATAAAATTATATGTATCATAATTTTATGAGAGTATATCATGTTCTGAATAATTATAATAACGACATGATTATTATGTTATCTATATTAATAATAATTATTATTCTAAGCTTCAACAGCATAGCAAAAGTTCTGGTAGCCATAAAATCTTTGCCTATGGTTCCTAATCCAGATAGTGCCTGCCAATCAAGGCCCCACCCAGCCTGGGGCAGTGAAGACATCCTAAGCAGCAACTGGCCCATAAGGTTATTATTTCGCTGGGCATGGTACATCATGACACATATAAATGAATAAACTGGACTTCCTATTGTGCCAGGACAGGGGCAAGGAGGGGAAAATAGGGAGAGAAGACATCCCAAAACACAGATTGGGGGCCATCTGCAAATATTAAGTCCAGACACTGCTAAACATAACTGTTTTGTCTGACAATCAACAAATGGATGCAGTGGTAGAGAAAAGGAATCAAGAATAATTAGAAAAAAGGGTGGGAGGGTGGGAAAGGAGGCTTCCAGTACCATGGACAGATCCTCTGTGAAGGATTTAAGGAAGCACAAGGACAAGAATCACCCAGGAGGAGATGGTGTGCCAGGTTTGGGTCTACATCACAGGAGAAGTGAGGGCATTGCTGAGGTCACCAGGCCACAGACTGATCAAAATGTGTCTTTTGTGTTCCTGCCTCATCTTCCCATTCAGGGGAGTAAGCACCAGAAAGTCAGAGACTGTGTCTTATTTATCTTTGTGTCTTGCCCAGAGCTGAACAGAGGACTCTGTATGTTGAATGTGTTTAATCATGTAAACTGAATTGAACAGAAGAGCTGATTCAGCCTCCTGATTCAGTTCACTTGAACAAGAAGATTGAGTTAGGGACTGAGACCTTAATCTCCAACCACTCTGTCAACCAGGTTTATTCATTGCCTCCACTGTCCCCTGCATTGTGTCAAGGATTGGACATACAAATTCAAAGAATAAAAAACAAAAACAAAAATTCCTCTCAGGCAGCTGGGCACCCATTCAGGGCCTCCTGGGGGAAACAGGTAGGCCAGAAAGAACACTGGATTTGGGGCTAGACCTGCTAACTGTGGGGTATTAGGGAAGTCCCTTCCTTTCTCTGAACTTCAACTTCCTTTTCTGTAGTAAAGACACAATCACCCCTTTCCCCACACCCCGTCCCATAGCTTCTTGCTCCCTCCTTTCTCCATTGCTTATGAGGTGCTCCAAAGACAAAACGAATCTCATCAGTATGGTCAGCTTTCACAGAGTCCGGCCTGAGGTCCTTAAGTATACTTGGGTTGTGCTGAAATTCATAAAAGTAGACTGGAGAGGTGTGACCTAGTCAAACATAAGAAACATTCGTGCTTATTGACACATTGAACACAGGCCAGGGCCTCATGCCAGGGCCCCCAGACTGATTCCCTCCTTTGGGGAAGGAAGGAATGATGGCTGACCCTTAACAGGAAAACTCCTGGAGGGAAGCTCTTTAACAAATACCATCCAAGACTGATGCTGTGAGGCAGGACTAGTGTTGGGGTCTGCTGTAAGAGGACCTGGCTTGGAATCCTGGCCCTGCCGGTGACCAACTACAAGACCTTGGGGGATTCTTTTCCTTCTCTGAGGCTGATTTTTCAACTGGAAGGTGGAAATAATCTTCTCTGGTGTGTCAACTCTATGAGAAGGGGAGGGGGAGGGAATAAACATTTGTTATTCAGTACTTTATCATTTGTTTTCTACTCTGTGTGATCTCATTTGGGGTTAACATGTCAGAGATACTGGAGAGGTTTGCTATTTCCCTCTCTGGTTCATTTTAGAAATGAGGAAAGTAAGGTAAAGAAAGTAAAGTGACTTGCCCAAGGTCCCAGACCTGGAACATGTCTGACATCAGATTAGAACTTGGGAAGAGGAGTCTTCTGGGCTCCAGCCTCAGAGTTCTATGATAACGCTCTGCCCCCCTGCTGTCCTATGAATAAGCATTTGTAGACCACCTAATTTGTGCCAGACATTGGGTAAGTGCCTTATAAATACTATGTCAGTGGAGCTTTGTACCAATCCTGTGACAGAGGGGCTATTATCATTTCCATTTTATAGTTGAGGAAACTGAGGCAAGGAGAAGTTAAATGACTGGCTCAGGATCCCACAGCTAGAAGGTGCCTGAGACTGGATTTGAACTCAGGTCTTCCTGACTCTAGGTCTGATGTTCTATCCAGTGGGATGAAGTTGCTGTCAGGATCCAGGGGGATCATGGGTGCAATGTGTTTTAGAACTATAAAGCCCTCCAGCAGTTGTTCTTGATTTCATTTTCAGTCAAGCACTTTGATAATTCAATTTTCTTTTTTTCAAAAATATTTTTTGTTTTCTTGTTCATCATTCATTTTCATTACATTTTTGAATTACAAATTTTCTTCCCATCTTGCCCCTGCCCCAAACCTAAAACAGCAATCCCACTGTAAAGCCCCTCCCCTGCTCTGCTCTCTTACTTTCTGGTAGCCAGGGAGGGTCTCCCTATCCCAGCCCCTGTATATATTAATTCCTAGTTGCAGGTATTGCAGAACTTTAAATTCTAGATTCTTTCGATTCCTCCCTTGTCACCCACCACCACTGGAAGGACAATGAATTCAATACAGGCTGTGGATGTGTGATTATACAGGGCATCTTCATAGTGGACATATTGGGACAGTGATCATCTCTCTCTCCTTCCTATCCCTCCCCGCCTTGTTCTGTTCTCTACCCAGTCCCTATCCCTTCACTGAAGTGTGTGCTTCCAGCATCCCTCCCCCCAGATCCTGCCCTCCCCCCTCTCATCCCCATGCCCCCTACTCTCCTGTGTGGCATGATGCCCAGTTTAGAGTTTATGCCATTTCTTCCCTAAGCCAAATTCAATGAGAGTAATTGAAAGTAGAGTTGTAATAGTTATCCCTTGCCTCTTCTCTATGGGATGATTAACCCCATTTTGTCTCTCCCTGTCTCCTCTCATTCTAGTCCTCTCCCACCTCAGAATTTCGCCTTTTAAAGTATCATCCCTTCATATTCAATTCATCGTATTCCCTCTATATACACATATACACATATGCTCAGATATATATTCATACGCCTATATAGCCTCCTATATGGACCTACGTGTAAATATCTATATATCTATATCTATATCTATCTATCTATCTATCTATCTATCTATCTATCTATCTATCTATCTATCTATATACATTTGTATTCCTTCACCTATCCTCATGCTAAGTTTCATACGTTACTATTATTGTTTTTCCATATTGGTATGTAAATAATTCAAATTTGACAAGTTCCTTATGATTTCTTTCCTATGTTTACCTTCTCATGCTTCTTGTGTTTCATTGTCAAATTTTCTGTTCAGCTCTGGTTTTTTCAGCAAGAATGCTTGAAAGTCCTCCACCTCATTGAATGA
>JAQQSW010022145.1:0-10517 GCA_028646575.1 Pseudocheirus occidentalis
TTGACTCTCTTTTCATGATTTTTTTGCATCATTCTCATTTCTCTTCCCAATTTTTCCTCCACTTCTCTTATTTGTTTTTTAAAGTCCTTTTTCAGATTATCTATAGCTTCTAGGCATTCTTCAATTGTCTGGAAGCATTTGGTGTGGGAGTTCTGACTGTGTTGTCTTCCTCCCATTCCATGCTTTGATCCTTTTTGTTCTTAAAAAAGGATTCCAGAGTTTTGTTACTGTTCTTATTTTCTTCCTTTTCCTCATGTTGGTCAGTCAATTAATTGGTTGGGGTTTTTTTAGCTTTGTGAAACTCTGCTTCCAGGGGAAAAGCTCTGTTCCAAATCGCTGGAGTTTTCCCAGCTGCCAGGGCTATTAGGGGGGTGTTGCAAGCCCCCCCAGCTTTGGCTTGCTGAAAGTGCACCCCAGGACCACCACCCAAAACCACAATCCAGATCCAGGCCACTCAACGCAAGAGCACTTGGCCCTGATCAATTGACTTGGCCCCCTGTGGAATCCACAGGCCAGGGGTTCTGAAGCAGTTACTACCCTTTCCCCACTGCTTCCTTGCCCTGGTGGTATATTGGTGGAATTGCTTTTCCTCCCTCAAATTTAGCTTGAAAGCTTCACTCACTTTCACTGAACTCTAATCCTGGCTCAGTAGAGGTGAAGATTGCTCTAGGTGCTTTAGATCTTCTATGAAATAGACTCACACTGTGTCTTGGGAGGCTTGGCTCCTCCTGGCCACCCTGGAGCCTGGCCACATGGCGGTTTCAGGCTGGGCTGTTCTTGGCTCCAAGCCTGCAGGCCTACAGGATTAGCCCCTCCTGCCGATCTGCCTTTTTCTAATTCCTATTTTTCACACCTTGGTAGATGTGGAGTTGCTGGGGCCTGTAGATCTTCCCTCCTGTAGACTGGCTGGGGGCTCCACTTGGCTCCTCCTGACTGCCCTGGGGCCTGGCCACATTTTCATTTCAGGCTGCTGCGATGATCCCCTGCTGCCGAGCTGCCTTCCACAAAAGATGTGTTTTCTGTATTGTTGTGAGTTTGATAGTCATAGAATTTGTCCAGAGTCATATTTTATGGGTGTTTAGGGTGGCTGTGTGGGAGCTGTGGGACCTTGCTGCTTCTATGCCGCCATCTTGGCTCCACCCCTGGAAGTCTCAAAAGCTTTCTGAAGAGAATAATTCCTTCAGAATTAGAGTGGAGATAATGGAAGAAAATGACTTTATTAGAAATCAAGATACTATTAAACAGATCCAAACAAATGAAAAAAGAGAAGGCAATGTGAAATATCTCCTTCAAAAAGCCACTGACCTGGAAAATAGATCCAGGAGAGGCAATTTAAAAATTATTGGACTACTTGAAAGCCATGGCCAAAAAAAGAACTTAGAACGCATTCTTCAAGAAATTCTCAAGGAAAACTGCCCCAATTATTTAGAACCAGAAGGCAAGATAGAATTTGAAAATTTACCAATTACCTCTTGAAAAAGATCCCCAAAAGAAAACTCCTAGGAATGTTATTGCCAGGTTCTGGAGTTCCCAGATAAAGGAGAAAATATTACAAGCTGCCAAGAAGAAACCATTTGAATACTGTGGAAATACAATCAGGATAACCCAAGCTTCTACATTAAGGGATCAAAGGGCCTGGAATATGACATTCTGGAGAACAATGGAGCTAGGATTAAAACCAAGAATCACCTACCCAGCAAAACTGACTACAATGTTCCAGGGGAAAATATGGTCATTCAATGAGATGGAGAACTTTCAAGCTTTCTTGATGAAAAAAACAGAACGGAATAGAAAATTTGATACTCAAATACAAGAAGCATGAGAAGGTAAACACGGAAAAGTATTCATAATGAACTTATCAAAGTTGAACTATTTCCAACATGGAAAAAGATAATTATTACTTATGAAACTTTTCTCAATATGAGGATGGTTGAAGGGAATATAAATGTGTGTATATACATACTCATATGTCTATATATTAGGGTATATATGCATAGGAATACATATGTGATTGTGTGTATATATGTTTACATAGACAGAGGACACAGGGTCAATTGAATAGGATGGGATAATATTTTAAAAGGTGAAACTGAGAGGTGGGAGAAGAATAGTATGAGAGGAGACAGGGAGAGACAGAATGGGGTTAATCCTCTCATACAGAAGAGGCAGGGGATAACTGTTACAATAGAGGGGAAAACAGGAAGGCAAAGGGGAATGAGTTAACCTTACTCTCATTGAATTTGGTTTAGGGAAGGAATGACATACACTCTAAATTGGGTATCTTGGCCTACAGGAGAGTAGGGAGGAAGGGGATGAGGGGGGGAGGGTGGAGGGAAGGACAGGTTGAGGGGGAGGGCTGTTAGAAGCACACACTTCTGTAAAGGGACAGGGATTAAGTAGAACAAGTGGGGGGCAGACTAGAATTGATGGAAATATAGTCAGTCTTTCACAATGTGTCCATTGTAGAGATGTTCTGAGTAACTACACATGTATGGCCTGAATTGAATTGCTTGTCTTTCCAGTGGGGGTGGGTGACAATGGAGGAAGGGAAAGAATCTAGAATTTAAAATTCTAATATCAAAGGTTAAAAACATATATGTGTTATAATAATTATTATTATTATTATTTACATGCAACTGTGAAATAAAACATACAGGTACTGGAGTAGGGAGATCCATCTTGCCCTACCAGAAAGTCAGAGGGTTGATGGGGGAGGAGGTATATAGTGGGATCAGTGTTTTGGGGTGGTGAGTAGTAGAAAGATGGGGAGAAATTTGTAATTCAAAATCTCATGGAAATGAATGATGTAAACTAAAAATAAACAAAAGTTAAAAAATAAAATTTCTAAATATGTGGATACAGTAATGTGCTCATTATTAATTTGTACACTACAAAGATGCAATTAATGACAGTATTTTTTTTAATTTACAAGTTCAAAATACCAGCAAATCCCTGCTGCTAATTTGAGTCTTTGGGTTAGCACGTCAGTTGCCTCATTTCACGTAATATCACCCAACTTAATTCAGAGGAGAATTTCTATAAATAAACAGAGGAGGTAATTTTAGAAATTTAATTAGTGATCCCTCCCACACCACTGATTACATTTGGCTTTGGCCCATTGATTTTTTTTAAATCATCTCTAAAATTTCCATGAGCTGAAAATGATTATTTACTCAATATCTCCCTCCTCAACTTTTTAAATCTAAGATATTATTCTCTGAGCTGAAGTGAGTGTTTATTTTTCATCACTTGTGACTGTTTGTAAAACACAGTGCAATATCTTTGTGTATTTGTGTTGGTGTGCATGCATGCGTTTAATTACGGTTGTATTCCTCCAAAATACCCTCAATTATTGCATAATGTGGGCATGTGATAGGGTTTTTGATGTTCTATGAAGCTGTACTCTTCTTTTTTTGGAGGGAGGAAGGCAAGGCAACTGCAGTTAAGGGACTTGTCTAAGGTCACATAGCTAATAAGTGTCAGGTGTCTGAGATCGGATTTGAACTCAGGTCCTCCTGACTTCAGGGCCTGTGTTCTATTCCCTGTGTCACCCTAGCTGCCCCTCTCTTCTTTTAAAAATCTAGTAAGCTTAGTAATTCTCAAAAAACTCACTATCAGAATATTCTAAGGTATTTATGATTACAAATCCCTTTATTTTTTTTGCAGTGATGTAACAAACATTTGAAGTTAATGAGCAGCTAGAGATATCTGAATATATCTTAATCAGTGGTATCAGAATATATCTTAATCTCACCAAACTGGAGGGAGTAACTAGGAAGAAGTAACTAGGCAGAGATATCAGTAAAACAGAATCAAGGATGGAGTAGGTGGAGTGGATACAGAAAAGTGTCCAGGTTAACATAAGATAGCACTTGTCCATTGTCAGCTTTTGTTTATTCCAACTTCAGGCCTCTGTGTGCCAACTGTACTTCTTTTGGATTCCAGAAAAGGTCCATTTATGGAGCAACAAGAAACCAAATAATATGGCTAAAGTTTATTGTTGTTTTAACTAAACTTTTCAGTACTAGTCATGGAATGCCCACATCTGAAGAATTGAAATTATGGATCAAAGTCAAGGAGTATAGGGAGCAAAACATTAATGTGAGCACACTAGAATATTACAAATGAGTTAAGACATAGAAGTTGTATAAGGGATAGAATAAGAAAAATGTACGACTAGAGGAGAGTATGAATCAGTTATATTGAAAGAGCATGAAGTAAATATAAAGACCATTGGTATCCATACGATTCAAGAGAATGAGAGTAATGATCCAGTTCCCTGTGAGATATTAAACAGACATGGACAAGATATGGGATTGGTAGGATTAGGTGAGTTGCAATGTATCATTGACCAAAGTACCAGCATGAATACAATCACATCCCCTAGAGTGTTCAGTATTTCTGAAACAGCAAATAAGCTACAGATTGCAAATGACTTGTAGATCTGAAGTCTATTTGCTTGGCAATGCCCAAAGAATAAAAGTATCCTGGAACTTGTAAAATATGCAAATAAAGAAAAATATTCCTCATGAGACAATCAGGGCTCAAGTCTGGGGTATAAGGAAGATTAACATTTAGGTACTATGTTATAACAGATAACATTTATTTATCCCTTCACACATATTCACTCATTTCATCCTTATAACAACCATGCAAAGGAGGTACAATTTTCATCCTAATTTTATAGATGAGAAAAATGAGCTTCAGAAAGATTAAATTAATTTCTCATGATCTCCTTCTTAGTAAGTCTGAGAAAGAATCAAAACTTGTGTCTCCCTGATTTTAGATTCACCACTCTGTCTAGCACACCAACCTGTCTGCCTTTGTTTGATGAAGAGATAAAGCAATTCAGATTAAAATAGACCTTGGCTAAGGATCTGTTCTGTGTAAGGTACCATCCTTGGCACTAGGACCCCTCACCTAGTGACTAGGTAATACAAAGGCCTGCCTCCTCCCCCTCCCCCCCAAAAAAGGAAGTATTTTGTCTTCAAGAGTATATGTTCTATTCATGAGGGAAGAGAGGGTTTAGGTAGAGAAACTTCATTTATCAACCTAAATTACTCTAATTCATTAGTCCTTCATTTGATTCTACTTTGTAGAGTGCTCCTGAGGAGGTTAAGGGCTGATTTCAGAGCCTGTCAGCGTCCCAGTAAGAAAAAGAAATAAAGAAACTATCACTTGTAAAGGCAGGAAGAGAATGTTTTTGGAAACGAACAGGGCAAATTTCATCAGGTGTAGGGACGCTTGTCCATGGAAGGAAGCTAACCAGCAGCCTTCTTGATTTCCTCAGTGTTTCTAGGTTACTGGGCTGTGTTGCCTAGCAACATAGACTCCTTAGCACGAGGGGTTTCCCCATGGGTGATGTCAGCCCCCTTGTGGAAAAAAAAAATCTCCATGCTGCCCTCTTGAAAATAAGGGTGGGTAGTTTTCCCTCAACTAAGGGAGATCTGCTGCAGAAATCAGATGGCAGAGAAGGGAGACATTTTTAGGGTTAAAAAAAAGACAATGGAAACTCCATTCTGGTACCACATTTCCTTAAGAGTGCAAAACTACATTATCTTCAAAATAAAAGGGATGAGAGTGAAATTAGGGGAGGGGCATGATAAAATCAGAGAAATCTTTTTTTCTTCTCACTTAATCTAACCCCACCACATACAGAGAGTGGCAATCTTTACTCTCACTGAACAATAGGCTCTGAATGGCTCACATGTTTTTTTTTTCTTTTCCCTGTGAATGTTTTTCTTCCCATCACTAAAAAACTGTCTCTGAAATCACAGAGATCAGTCCTCTCATTTGTTTTGAAATCTCTCCTACCTTGCATCCCCAGGGGCAGCCCCTTATAAAGGTCCAAGAAAATAATAAACCTGTGAGGTGTCATGTTGTCCTTCTTGCCAACCCCCTCTCCCCAGTGCCTTTCCTTCTTTCTTTTGATTCCTTCTCCAGAAGAAATGTTGAATTCCAAATGAAGTGAGCCCAATATTATAGCTATAGATTACTAAGAGATCTGGGAAAAAATAAAACTTTCACTGGTATGTTTTGGCATAACAAGGCACTAGATGGGTCCAATTACCTCCTCCTTTCGTCACCATGCCTTCATCTGTGAATAGCCAACCACTTTGCTAGTTCTAACAAGGCCACCACAGTTTCACTCTTGGGCCAAAAGCATTCAACAGTCTTTGGATTCAAAGAATGTCAGCTTAAAACCTCACCTCAGAGGAAATAATTATTCTAAAAAGGCGAGCCAGTTCCATTCACATACTTGGCCAGCTCCTAAAGAAAAAGGCAAGATACTTCTAAAATATAAATCCTCAAACTCTTCTTCCAATTGCTTTACCAAGCTCATGAACCCCTTTATGTCACAATTACTTTGCATGTAAATTGAAGCACATTTAATTCAGCTGAAACAAGGACTTCAAAGTGTGCTAGAACAATTTCATTTTAGGAAAATCATAGAATATTAGAGTTAAAAGAGATGTTAGGGATTATTTGCTCCAGTTAAAATTAGACATTTGGGTCATGGTGTAGTAGATGCAGTGTTGGACTTGGAGAAAGTAAAATCTGGGTTCTACTCTTGTCTCCATATGTGCCCATGGAAAATTTACTTAACCTCTATGAGCCTCATCTGTAAAATAGAGATAATATAAACTAGAACAGTGTAGCCATAAAGAATGAATAAAAATATTAAGTTTTTTGAAAATTTGAAAGCACCCTCTAAATGAAATTATTATTATAATTATGAGAATTATTGGTCTCTTTTTCAAATTAAAAGTCTAAAAATAATTAGGTGGTGTAATGGACAGAACTCTGGACCTGAGTTGAAATTTAGCTTCAGATCCTTACTAGCTACTGTGTGAACCTGGGCAAGTCATTTAACATCTTTGTCTTAATTTTTTTTCAATTATAAAGTTGGGATAATTATAGCACCTACCACTTAGGGTGGTTATGAGGATCAAATAAAGTAGTATTTGTAAACTGGCTTCCAAATCTTAAAGCAATATATAAATGCTAGCCATTATTATTGTTATTATGTATTATTTGAGACATGTCAAAAGCTGGGTTCTGAGCATTTTTTTAATTGTTAATTGATTTCATATTGACATAATGGATAACAAACACCCAAAGATTTCCTTTCTCTACAAAGTGCCTTCTCTGAAACCAAATAAATGAGATCACACTTACGAAAGAAGAAGGCATGCGTTAAATTTGATAATCTGATACCAATATGACCTGTTATATTTAAGGTAAATTTTATTGAATGTGTCCCTTATTTTATTTTGATACAATGCATTGCAAATATTTATGAGAATTAGATAATCATAAGATGAGTAAGAAATGTGAGATCTATCTTCCACCTGTCTGGAGAAATGAATGAAATGGCCAGGAAATGTTATGAAGACAAGGGACCATGTGTTCTCTTAGAACTTTTAATCCACTGAGAAAAGACTGTCCCTGAGTGGGACAGAAGAACTGATACTTCTAAATGTTCAAGGTTCTGTGCTAGGGCCTGGGGATAAAATTCTTTTCTAATAGACTGGTGCCTAGCCTCATGGAGCTAACATTCTTTTGGGGAGGGAGAGTAGAGGAAGGAGTGAAACAGATTCAGAGTGACTCTATCTTAAGCACCAGAGAAATTCTATTACCCCATTCAGCTCACCCACTTCCTTGTGGTCTACACAGTGTCAAAAATCAGCAGAAATTTAGACTTCAGTCAGACCTGAAATATTGTGCATTCCCTTGATATTACAGATGAATAAAATGAGAACCTGAGAAGAAGAGTTAATAAGTACCAAGTCACAGGATTAAGTGGCAGAGCTGGGATTAAGACCTATGTCTCCTGGATCCCAGGGCTTTCCATTCTATCACATATTCTTGCACATGTGATCTAGTCAAGGGTATTCTATCATTTCTAAATCAGTCAATCAGTCACTAAACTTTTATCAAATACCCACAATGTGCTAGGCACTATGGGTACAAAGAATGGCAAAAGACAATGTCTTGCTCTGGAGATCACAGACCAATGGGAGAAGGAACATGCAAGTACGAACAACTTACATATTTGCATGTTGACCCTCAACCCCAACAGTATGTAAGGTCTTGAGGATGTTGACTACTTTACATTTTGTCTTTGCATCCTCAGCCTCTAACAGAGGTCCTTATACAAGTAGGCATGAAGAGGTAAGAAAGTATATAGAGGATGAGAAGTGTAAATCTGAATGCAAAAAATGTACAGAATAAAGTTGCCTTTACCACATGTGGGAAAGAGGTCAGGTCTGTTGACTTTGACCAGAGAGTTATATGAATGGATGAACCAGATGAATGAATCGGCCTTCCAATTTTACAGAGCAGTCTTACAAATAGACATAATTGGCAGACTGGCTCACATGCTGTGCCCAAAGTTAAGAAGGCTTAGTTCAGATATGACCTCAGATATTTACTAATTGTGTTACCTTGAGCTAGTTGCTTAACTTGTTTGTTTCAGTTTCCTCAACTGTAGAAATGGGGATAATGATAGCATCTTCCTCCCAGAGTTGTTATGAGGGTCAAATGAGATGATCATTATAAAGTGCTAAGCTCAGTACCTGGTACATAGCAAATACTATAAAATAAATGTTAACTATCATTATTATTACTAAAGAATTTTCTTTATCCATCCACAAAGATCATATGAAGGGGAAGTTGTTATAATCATTTTAAGTTGTAGGGATGCAAAATTTGCCTCAAGGAAGAACTTCTAACAACTATAGCTATCCAATGGCTAAGTGGTGAGTTTTAGAAGGTCATAAGTTGTCTGCCCCTGGAGGCATCCAAGCTGATGGATGGAGAACTACTTAAAGGAATTATTATAAATAGGATTCTTGTTGCAGGTGAAGATTCCACTAGATGACTTCAGAAGTCACTTCCAACTATGAAAAATGATTAATTTTACAATTTAGACCAGAGACTTAAGTGCATGGCAAAGATTATTTTGAAAAAAGAAAGGAAAATAGCAGTAGTGAGAAGTGAACAGACACATTAATGCATATTGGTGGAAATGTGTGAATTGGTCTAGCCATTTCCAAAAGCAAATTCTAACCACACCCACAATGGCACTAACCTATGTATATCCTTTGACCCACTTTGATACTACTCATAGGCTCATACATTCAAATAAGTCAAAATAAAAAGAAAGGAACAATTTGTACAAAAATACAGCCCTTTTCTTGCTATAGAAAACAACTAGGAGCAAAATAGGCATCTATCAATTGGGGAATGACCGTGAAAATTAGGACACATAAATGTAATGGAATAATAGGAGGGTGAAAGAAGTAGCAAAAATGATGGATTCAGAGAAACCTGAAGTAACATGTATGAACTGATACAGAGTGAATGAACACAACCAGAACATTTTATTCAATGACTACAACATTGAAAAAGAAAACAACTTTATGAGACTTAAGAGCTGTTTGTTTCTTTTTCCACAACAAAAGACCTGTCACCTTACCCCTAAGCTATGACCAATCACAACTCTGGAAGACTGAGCATGACACAGGCTTCTTACTTTCTTGGAGAGAGAAGTGGTGAAATGAACATGCAAAATAAGATTTCCATTTTCTTTTTTGTTTGTTTTCTTTTTTATTTAAATTGATTTGTTTATTTACTCAGTTTAAAAGATTCAGTTCCACAATCCCTTGAGTTTCAAATTTTCTCCCCTCCCTCCCCACTTCCATGGCGGCTTGCAGTCAAGTATAGGATCTGTAAATACTTTCGTACTGGACACTAGTCTGGCTGTATAGAAGGATTGTAAGAGATGGAATGAACAATGGGAAGAGGAAATAAAACCAAACATGGAAAAGAGAGCATGTAGTTTGCTTCAGTCTCCACTTAAACTCTGTTATTTCTAGATCTTACTCTGAATGTAGAAATGTCCTTCCATCCTGAGTCTTTTAGAGTTGTTTGTGTTACTGAGAAAGTTGGTCATCACACATAAGTTGTGTCTGTCATTGTGTGCAAATTTTTCCTGGTTCTGCTCTTTTCACTTAGCATCAGTTTGTATAAGCCTCTCCAGATAAGTATGAAGTCCATCTGCTTCTCATTTCTTATAGCACAATAGTATTCCATTACATTCATATACCACAACTTGTTTAGCCATTCCCTAATTGATGGGCATCTCCCTAATTGATGGGCATCCCCTTAATTTCCAATTTTTTGCCACCACAAGGAGAGCTACAACAACTATTTTTGTACATATGGATCTTCCTCCCATTTCTATGATCTCTTTGGGGTACAACCCTAGAAGTGGTATTACTGGGTGAAAAGATATGCAATTATTTACAGTCCTTTGGGCATAGTTCCAGATTGCTCTCCAGAATGGTTGAATCAGTTTACAACTCCACCAACAATGCATGAGTGTTTCAATTTTTCCACATCCTCTCCAGCATTTGTCATTTTCCTGTTTTATCACTTTAGCCAATAAAATTTCCATTTTCAAATACAATCAATATATAAATTTGTGTCACTCACCTATACTTTTTTTACAG
>JAQQSW010022146.1:0-10517 GCA_028646575.1 Pseudocheirus occidentalis
TTTCCTTCTTTCATTCCTTCCTTGTTTTCTTCCTTCCTTCCTTCCTTCCTTCCTTCCTTGTTTCCTTCCTTCAGCACTGAAGGCAATCAAAGAGTACATGAGAAGCTCATCAGCTTCATAAATGTAAGATAGTAAGGAGAGGCTGTGTCTGAGAACTCTTCAAAGCCAATGATGCATGGTCACAAGAGCGCCATGCTGCCGGCTCACATGTGGTTGGGGCCCACATCCCAGTATCCCTGGCTCCTTCCTCCTGTGGGGATGGTGAAGTCATTCTCCCATTAAGCTCAGACCTGGCAAGACCCTGTTGATGTGTCTCTGCCCAGCACAAAGACCCCTGAGCACTCTGGGGATTTCACCAATTCCAAAGGGATTCCAGAGAGTACAATGGAAAAGGTCCAAGGCCATGGGTCAGCAGGGGCAGCCAATACTCATCCGTCTGGGATGACTTCATTCTCACCCTGTCTGAAGGCAGGGGGATGAAGGAGATGGCCTCTCCTCGAGCCAGTGGCCTATGGGATTCAGTGACTTCTGACAGCGATACATGTCAGGAAGGTTGTCAGGACTCAGCTGCTGTTCCCATCCAGAGCAGTTAGCCCTGTCTCTCTCACTGATTGTCTATAAGGCAGAATATGCAAAGTTGGACTCCTCAATTTTCCTTTTGGTGACATTGTAATATCACATAAAAAGAAAAATTTCAATGATTTAAATTTAATACTATTTTTATATTCACATTTGTAATATAAATATTTTTCTATTTACTTATAATACTATAGCATGGAAATAGAGAACATTACAAAATAGAGCATCGCTTGGAACCTACACCCTCCTTCCCAGTTGTAGACCCTCCTATTTACATGTGGTGATTGAGGAATAGTCTCCAGTTATTATTGTGAAAAGCTCCAGGATCAAAGAAACATAGATTTATGGCTAGAAGGAACCTCAGGAGCCGTCTCATTTTACAGATGAGGAAACTGAGGCCCAGGGAGACTAAGTCATTCACCCAAGCATACATATATAGGCACCCTCAGAGGTGGGATCCAATGCCAAGGCCATCTGCCTCTGTATGGTACCAGAACTTTTCCCACCATCTCTGACTGTCTCCTGTCCAAACCTATATGTTACCACTTGTGATCAAGTCATGATATGAGCCCAGGCCCTTTTTGATGGCAAAATTGGCCAGGCAACAAGTAAAGCATTCCTTCTCCCAGATTAAAGGTGATAGTAAGGGGATACTTACAGTGCATTTAAAGGTTTTCCAGGTACTTTCCAGGTGCTGTTTCATTTAAGCCAAGGGAGAGGTGACTTTCTTGACGATCCTCACACATCATTTTACAGATGAGCAAAGTAGGCCCGGAATGATCATTTGTTTGCCTCTAATTGACCAACTATCAAATATTAGAGGAAGGATTTGAATCCAGGGCATATGTGTTTTTTTCCTACAATGCTATGATGCCTCTTACAAGAAAAGAGATAAGGAATATGTGCAGAAAATACTGACTCATGTAATGGACCAATTGATCAACCAACAATCACTTTGTATAAGCCAGGAACCGTGCCCAGATTCAGGGATATAGACAGCAACAAAACAGCCCTGCCCTGAATGAGCCTACACTCCATCAGAATAGATGCATACATACATAGAAGGGTCTTGAAAAGAAATACCATAGAAGGTGTTTCATGGGGGCTGGCAGGCTCTCACACCTGGATCCCTTCAAGGATAGAGTTGTTGTTTATTAAGCTAGAGATTTATCATTATCTTGTGATTAATACATTGGCTAGGACACCTTCCCACAACTAAACACCACCATTCACCAGAACAGAAGGTATTATCAAGGACTCATATCAAAGAAGAAGGGGATCCAGAGCTGGGAGGGACCTGAACATTTGTACAGGGCAGTCCCATCACTTTAAAAATGAAGAAATAGTGGCAAGAGAGGCAAAGTGACCTGGGTGGGAAATCCTTACCCAGTCAGACCGTCACCCTGTATTGCTTAAGTGTTTACTAGGATCCCAACCTGTTACCAAATGTTGGGGAACTAAGGGAGACAAAAACAGCCTTCTCCTTCAAGGGCTCATATTCTAATGGGGAGACCACATACAAAAAGTCAGGGACATTTAAGAAACAGCAACAGTAGCTGGGAGATAATCTAAGAGGGAAATCACTGGGAGCAGGGGAATCCTGGGACAGATCCTGTGGGAGGTGGGATTAAAGCTGTGCCTTCAGGTAGCTGGGGAAACCAAGAGAAAGGGATGAAGAGGAAACACGTCTTAGGCCTTGTGGAAGGTCAGTGCTTGAAGATGGGAGGCAATTGCTCTAAGAAGGTGATATTAAACCACTGTAGAAGGGAGTGGTGTAGTTGAATCTGCGAAAATGGAGAATAGGTAGGGCACCAGGTTGTGAAGGCCTTCAGGCGCTCAGTGTTTGATCCCGGGGGCAATAGGAAGCCACAGGCATGGATGGGGGCGCCAGGGTCAGATCTGAACTTTAGAAAGGTGACTTTAACAGCTTCCTACACAGAGGAAGGCGAGACTTGAGGTGGAGAGACCAAGCCCTGGGCAGTTTCATGCCTGACATGCAGTGGTGTCAGTGTAAATCATGAGAAAGGTACGAGACCAAAAGTCTCCTATGTCATCAGTAACAGAGGCAACATTGGAACCTGGGGCCTCTGACTCCAAAGACACTGCTCTCTCCCCTGGCCCCAGCTGCTTCTTCAGTAAGAACCTTGGTTCAACATTCCTCATTTGTGATCCATTGGCTGGAATGATCACCCTGCCCAGTAGCCCAGATTCTGAACCTATAATTCAAAGAGCCATCTGGAAAAGTTGTCTTTATTGGAAGCCACGGGAAGGAGTGTGCCTGGATTCCCATTTGTGACAAAGGAAATAGAAAAACAGGGCTGGTCTCCCTCGGGATTCCAGTTGTGGTTTCAAGGAAGGGACTGTCTAAACAGCTCAATTACTTTACTTTTTTTCCCATTAATGACCCTTGGATATGTAAAATAAACTTGAACCTTTTAATGCTGGTGAAAGATTTAAAAAGAAAAAAATAAAACTAGGTGAAAGCTTTCAATTTTAATATCATTCACAGATTTTCTCTATCTCCATGAGCATGCGCATACACACACACACACACACACAGAGGGATTCAGAGAATTTTAGAGGGAGACAGGAGGGATCTCTGAAATGTAAGCGTCTGTGGAAAGACAACTTAAATCAGAACCAAATGATATAAGTTGGAAGTTTGGCTCCAACCCTTAAAAATCATGTAGCCCTGGGCAAGTCATTTCCCTTTCCAGGTCTGCTTACTTCTTTGGCTGTAAAATGAGCAGGATGATAGCACCCCCTTCACAGAGGCATCATAATGAATGCTCCCGGCTAGGCAGCCCCCTCCCCACCACAAGCATTAGCTAAACATGAGTGATAAGGCAGTGAAGATGAGAAGGAGCCCGGAACTGGGATTCCTCCTGCCTGGGCGGGGCATTTCGACATCTAGGCTTTGGTTTCTTTCTCCCTCTAAAATGAGGGTGGAGGGGGCTCTGTAGGTAAACCCTACCCATGTAGCTCTAAATCCTATTCCATAGTTAATGTCTGTGTTATCCATTGGAAGAAAGTGAGGTCCCAGGGAGGGAAAGGGATTACCCCAAGATCTTACCTAAATGCAGACAGGTGTAATATCATGCACAAGCAGCTTTCCAGAAGAATGCTACTGTGAACAGGTTTAAGGTTTTGATTACATAGTATTGCAAACATTCTATTCCATAACAAATCAAAGCAAAACATTCACAGGAAATCAAGGTATAGCATTCACAACATTACAACTTATCACAAAAAATCACAATACAGTATTCACAACTTATCACTAAAATGGCCACATAGTTTTCACCAAAGTGATCATAATAGTTTTCAACAAAGAACTATCTTTAAGTAACTCAGTAATTCAAAATCATCCTTCAGGAGGCTTGCCTCCTTACTCAGTCATTCAACCATCTCAAAATACAATAGTCAAAGTCTTCCACTCTTGGGGCACACTAAGTTAACTCAGTCACTTATTCAGTAATCAGTTACCAAGTATCATTAATGACCAAGTACAATCATTAGAAAATACACAGACCCTCCACCCCTAGGTCACTACTAAATGTACAATTTCTCAGCCAGTACACAGTATTCAATTAAAGTTTTCCTTAAACTTGACTCAGGGTGGTCTCTCAGATTCCCTGGATCCCCTACCATGGTCCCAGCTCCTACCTGAATTCGCCAGGCAACTGGATTCAGAGGCAGATAACTCCCAGGCCCTTGTCCAGTTCTCCAGGCAGTTCCTTCTCTGTATTGGAGCTCACAGTGTCCAGTCCATCTCAGATCCTCCACAATTTCTGTTCCCAGGAATTCAAGGTTCAACCAAGCCAGAAACAGACAAAGTCCCTGCATCCCAGTCATGCTTCCTCCTTTGGGCAGTTTGGCCGGCCCTCGGACCCAGAAGTAGTCTCAACTGGCTTCCAGAATCAAAGTCACTCCACTCAGATTTTCAAAATCAAAATTATTTTCTCCAGCCTAGGGGGGGCTTTCTTCTTCAGCCTCTTGGCGGCAAACTTCTGCCTCCAAATTCCTGCCCCAAGGAATTCTGACTGTCCATCTCTGGGACTTTTCCTTATATACACACATGGCATTAGCTGCTTTCTGTTTCAGTGAACCCCATCCTGTTACATCAGCAACAGGGATTCAGGACTTCATACCTTCTGTTTCTTCAACAGAGGCTTAATCTGAACTAGTTGCTATGTACCTCTTAGTTTAACAATACAAAAGTAGGGGGCAGAGTCAAGATGGTGGTGTAGAAACAGGACAACTCCATGGCTCCCCCCCATAACCACCTCAAATACCTATAAAATATTACTCTAAACAAATTTTAGAGCTCCAGAACTTATAAAATGACAGAGAAACAAGGCTCCCACTGAAGGCAGCCTGGCAGATGGACGGAAAGGGCTTGTTGTAGTGCCAGGGAGCAGAGCCCAGCCCCATGAGGTTTTAGCCCCAGGCCATCCAGGAGAAGCCCCAGCTGGAGCTTTCAGGAGAGCAGATCACTGGCAGCTGTGCCAAAGACAAAGGGAAAAGGTCAGTGGAACTTGGCTAAATTTTGGGGAGAGGGTCCAGCTGACTGCATCCAGAGCTAGAAGATGTCTGAAGTGGTGGCCCTGCAGCTGCCTCCATGTGTCTGCTTCAGAGCTTGCAGCCTGCAGATTGCAAGGGGGCCAAGCACTCATTCAGAAGATCAATGCTCTTGACTTAAGCTGCCTGGATCAGGATCCTGGTCTTGGGTGGTGGTCCTGAAGTGCGTTTTCACTGAGCCAAAGCTGGTGGGGGCTGCAGAGACTGTGGCCACCTAATAGCTCCAGCAGCTGTGAAAAACCCAGCAATTTGAAACAGAGCTCTGCCCTCTGAAAGCAGAGTTCTACTCAGCCCAAAAGTCAAATAATTGACTGGCAACATGAGCAAGCAAAGGAAGTAAAGAAAGCTCAGCAATCCAACTTTTGATTCCTTTATGGGGGACAAAAAGGATCAAAGCATGGAATGAGAGGAAGACAACACAGTCAGAACTCCCACACCAAAAGCTTCCAAGAAAAATGTAGACTGGTTACAAGCCATAGAGCAGCTTAAGAAGGATTTTGAAAACCAAATAAGAGAAGTGGAGGAAAATTTGGGGAGAGAAATTAGAATGATGCAAGAAAATCATAAAAAGAGAGGCTACAACCTGACTGAAGAAAATAACACCTTAAAAAAATAGATTAACTCAAATGGCAAAAGAGGCCCAAAAAGCCAATGAGGAGAAGAATGCGTTAAAAGTCAAATTTTCCAGATGGAAAAAGAATCTCAAAAGCTCACTGAAGAGAATAATTCCTTCAGAATTAGAGTGGAGAAAATGGAAGCAAATGACTCTATGAGAAATCAAGATACTATTAAACAGATCCAAACAAATGAAAAAATAGAAGGCAATGTGAATGTTTCTTTTTTCTCCCTGAAAAATATACTGACCTGGAAAATAGATCCAGGAAAGACAATTTAAAAATTATTGCACTACCTGAAAGCCATGATCAAAAAAAGACCCTAGAAAGCATCCTTCAAGAAATTCTCAAGGAAAATTGCCTGGATAGTTTAGAGCCAGAGGGCAAAATAGAACTTGAAATAATTCACTGATCACCTTTTTGAAAAGATCCCAAAAAGAAAATTTCTAGGAATGTTATGATCAGGTTCCAGAGTTCCCAGATCAAGGAGCAAATATTACAAGATGCTTAGAAAAAACAATTTGAATACTGTGGAAACACAATCAGGATAACCCAGGATCTAGCAGCTTCTACATGAAGGGACCAAAGGGTCTGGAATATGATATTCTGGACATCAAGGGGGCTAGGATTAAAACCAAGAATCACCAATTTTCCCAAATAGTTTGTAGAGTATTGGGATCAATTGATCTTTAAATGTTTGATAGAATTCACTAGTAAATCCATCTGGCCCTGGGGATTTATTCCTAGGGACTTCTCTGATACCTTGTTCAATTTCTTTTTCTGAGATGGGGTTGCTTAAGTAATTTACTTCCTCTTCAGTTAGTCTGGGCAACTTATATTTTTGTAAACATTCATCCATTTCACTAAGATTGTCAAATTTATGAGCATACAGTTGGGCAAAATAATTCCTAGTTATTGTTTTAATTTCGTCTTTGTTGGAGGTACATTCACCCTTTTCATTTTTGAGACTCAGAATTTGGTTTTCTTCTTTCTTTTTTTATCATATTGACTAATTGACTATCAATTTTATTGTTTTTTTCATAAAACCAACTCTTAGTTTTATTTATAAATTCAATAGTTTTCTTACTTTCAATTTTATTAATCTATACTTTGGTTTTCATTATTTCTAATTTAGTATTTAGTTGGGGATTTTCAAATTGTTCTTTTTCTAGCTTTTTCAGTTGCATGCCCAATTCATTGACCTCCATTTTCTCTAATTTTTTCATGTATGCATTCAGGGATATAAAACTTCCCCTAAGTACTGCCTTTGGTGCATCGCACAAGTTTTGGTATGTCTCATTATTGCCATTCTCCTAAATGAAGTTACTGATTGTTTCTGTAATTTCTTGTTTGACCCACTGATTCTTTAGGATTAAAGGTCATTGAGGATGACCAGATCAGCTCCCTAGTCAATCCAACCCATTTTCAGAGACAAGGACAAAATTCTGTTAGAATTTTTCTTAAATCAACCCTATATCTACCTCTTTGTTATTTCCACACATTGCCCTAGGGTTCTGGGATCAAGAAAAGTCTTCCCTCCTCTCCTCTCTCCTACCTCTCCTCCCCTTCACCTCCCTTTTCCCCTCCCCTCCCCTCCCCTTCACCCCCTCCCCTACCCTGTTTGTTCTACTCACCCAGGGCTAAAGAGAACATTTCTAAGGCATCTGTCTTCCCCATGGCACCTCTTCAAATATTCATAAATAGTTGTCATATGCCCTTTAAGCCTTATCTAGACTAAACAGCCCACATTCTTACAAATTGTCCTCATGACACATGGTCTCAAGGTTCTTAACTCTCCTGGATGCTTCCTATAGGCATTTTAAATTACCTTGATGCCTTGACTAAAATGAAGTCCCACTAACTGAACCTACTGCTACTAACATAATCTGACCAGGACAGTATATAGTGGGGTTATCAACATATTTTTCTTTTCTTTTCTTTTCTTTTCTTTTCTTTGCTTTGCTTTGCTTTGCTTTGCTTTGCTTTGCTTTGCTTTGCTTTGCTTTTTTCTCTGAATTATAAGCCTCTCTTAAGTCAGTGTAAGATCACACTGACGTTCTTGGCCACAGTATCACACTGTTGATGTACCTTGAGTATGTGGTCTGTGAAATTTTCTAGGTCTCTTTCAAACTGCTGGCTATTCCCCATCTTGAATTCTGGATCAGATATCCCCAATTCCTTCACCAGACCCTCATATTTCCTTGTATCCCTAGAGTGGGGGAGGTTACTTATCCATCTATGTTCTTGATAAAAAAATGTGGCAGTTAAAAGTCACCGTCATCCCCCCAGTGGGGTCTGAGCAAAACAGGATACAACGTGTGTGGGGGGGGGGGGTGGTTATCAGCTCCCTCTCCTTGGATCTGAGATGTCTCTGAACAGAATCTAACATCACACTAGAGTTTGTGAGCTTTTGTGACCCACCATAGATTCCCCTTGAGCTCTCATTCTCCTAAATTCCATAGGTCTCTGCCCTAAAATCTCTGGGCAGTGGTCAGACAGCCCACATGAATGATGGACAACTCACTTAGGCAGTTGCCCTAATGTGCTTTGTGGAGCCATAGACACAGAACCCTGGGATGGTTATAAATGACTATTTAAACAGAAAGGATCTAATTACATTTGCCACCGCAGATTACAAATTGATGATAATTACATGAGATGAATGGTATATGTGAACACAAATAACAATAAATTACTAAAGTAAGGCCTGAAGGGCCCGTGGGGAGGAGTTCCTTACAATACAAACTCATTTGCCTTTGAAGATGGCTTTTGAGGAAACCAATGAAATAGAGGCAGCGATGGCATCCCTAGTCCTTGGATTGAGAGAAAGAGGCCCTTCAAAGAAACCTGACCCTAACAGTAGATGGGAGACAAAATGAACTCATGGTTAAAGATCTACAATTCTGAGACAAGAAAGGAAAGAATTCATACTGATACAGAAAGAGCTTGACAGTGACCAGACTCTTACATTTATTATCTTACTTGATCCCTCCAATGGGGACAACCTTCCACAGAAGATGGTGCCTTGGAGGAAGAAGATGATTCTAAGAGATAGAGTATTCCAAGCATGGAGGACATGAGACCACCCAAGTGGGGAGATAGAATGCTATTTGGGAAGAACTCATGAAAACTTAGAGAACCCCAAATCAACACAAGAGACCAAATCCAATCAACCACTATCAATCAATGAGAATTTAATCAGTGCCAACTGTGTGCTAAACACTAGATTCCCCAAATGCCCTGATTAATTTCTATATCATACTCACCTTTTCAAGATGGTGGCACATTTTGTCCTTTCACATTGTTTCTTTAGAATAACAACATGGCTTCCATCTTAAAGATGGGGTAACTGAAGGTGGTTGTTTAATATGGAGGAAGTAGCATGAACAGACTGGGTTTAGGTCTTGGCTCTCACACTTTCTTGATGTTGAGGTAGGCATAAATCTATCAGTGTCCCATTCTTCTGCTGAAATATAGAGACCATTAGCACACACTACCTGCTGCTATTAACCTGAGGGTTGTTGTTGTGAGGGTGAAGCTCTGTAAGTTGTGAAATTCTGTAGATACAACAGCTAAGCAGGGTAAAGATGAGATGACTTATCCAACTTAGTCACTGACTTAGTGGTGGAGGCAGCCCTGGACCCCAGCATTTCTAGGAGGAGGAAAAAGAGGAGGAGAAATAAGAAGAGAAGGAAGAGGAGTGGTGGCACTGATAGTAGTAGTGATAGTAGTACCAGTGGTGGTGGTAGTAGTAATAATAGTAGTGGTAGTGGTAGTAGTAGTAGTAGTAGTAGTAGTAGTAGTAGTGACAGTTGTAGTTGTAAATAGCTTAAAGTTTTACATAGAGAGAGAGAGAGACAGACAGAGAGAGACAGAGACAGAGACAGAGAGACAGAGAAAGAGAGTGTATTATGTGTGTAGAGGGGGAGAAAGATAGAGACAAGAGACAGAGAGAAAAGCTCAACCATCCAGTCAGGGGAGTGCTTTTATTTTCTCCTTTGTACAGATTAGGAAATGAGGCTTTGGGAGGTTAAGTGATTTGCTCAGGGCTAGATGTCTGGTAAATGTCTGAAGAGGGATTTGAATCCAGGTCCCTTAGACTCTGTGTCCCAAATTCTTTCATGGCAGCCCGCTGCCTCTCCCTCCCTGCTCTAACCATTAGATATCTATCTCTGTGAGCCAGGGTCCTGACCCAGTGTCTCTGCAGAGTAACCAGGAAGCTCCCTTTACTCAGACCTGGATTCCTCCCCCCCTCTGATGCCAGGACTTCCTTACAGTTATACAGGAGACATGTTAGCCCCATTAGAAGACCAACAATTCTCCATCCATCACCCCCAGGGAGAGGCTTGAGCATGGAAAATTCCATAATATATGAGGAGTCAGGATGGTATCAGAAAACATCAGCCCATGTGATCCAAAGCATACTGGATGGAGAAATCTCTTTAGATTCCAATTTAGTATCAGGGAATCCCATGTGGCCTTGGCTCCAAAAGGCTGGTGAGGGAAGGGGGAGAAAGGAGGAGAGTGGGGATGTGTCTGCCTCTCCTAGTAAGTCTCTTTAAGGGTATGGGCTGCACATGTCAGTCTTAGCATGTTCCAGAAACAAGGTGGAGATAATAGAGAAAACAGACCAGCTGCTCTGGAAAACAGGTTACCTAAGCATCCCAGCCCCCACTGGTATTTCCTTCCTGGACCTGAATTTTAGGGAGGGAGGGAGGGCAAGTCTGTTAATTTTCATAACCC
>JAQQSW010022147.1:0-10517 GCA_028646575.1 Pseudocheirus occidentalis
TTGTGGGAGGGGTCTTACAGTGGGATCAATGTTCTGGGCTGGGGGGTAGGGACAAAAAGGGGCGAAAATTTGTAACTCAAAACCTTGTGGAAATGAATGATGTAACCAAGAAAATAAATTAAAATTTAAAAAAGAAAAAAAAAGATTCCTTCCACCTCAAAATCTATAATCCCTATTAATTAGCTTCTTTGATTCCATAATTTTAATCCTCACAAGGTAGTGATCAAATGAAAGACTGTTTCAACAGCTAGTCAGTCAGTTTCTTGAAACTGACAACGTATTTACCCAAAGAAACCATGATATAAAACATAAGATGAATACCCAGGTCAGGTCACAAAAGCCTTTTTAATGAATAATTTAGCTGAAAATGTACCAGAGAATGTACAAAATGTTTACTGTTCTATAGTTGTATTTTTTTCAACCTCCATATTTTTCAGCTAGATTTGTTATATTTCATGTCTTCCTGTGGTATCCTTAACTTCTCCATTATCTCACATTCTCCATTATCTCCAAAGTTACTAAATATAATTTAATAAAGATTTATTACACAATAAGCACTGGGCTATTTTCGGGGAAACAGGGTCAGTCTAAACTCTCAAGGAGTTTATATTACACTGGAAAGAAGTAGTATGTGGACAGATACATAGATACAAAGTAAATAAAAAGATAAATATAACATATAGTCAAATAAATGCTATCAATTCAATATAAAATAATTTCAGGTAAGTAGGAAGGGAAGTTGGGCCATCAGAAAAGATCTTATGGAGAGGATAGCATTTGAAGAAGGCTTTGAATGGATCGAGGGATTTTCTAAAAGGTAGAAGATGGAAGGGAGAGAGTTCTAAACATGAAGACAGATGATGCAAAAGCACCATGGTCAGAGATGAACTATTATAAACCAAGAAGAACAAGTTGGTCAGTTTGACTAGAACATAAAGTGTGTAGACTCAGCACTGTATGGAAATATGACTGGGCAGGCAGACAGAGTATGGTGACTTAATTGGTTTCCTGGTATTCTCCGAGTCTGAGAGGCCTAGTTCTCACATGGTTGGGACTTTTTTTATACCCTAAGGTAACTAAGAACCTGTTTCGTGGGAAGCAGGGACCAATCAGGTCCTATGGGCAACTCAATCATCTTTTAGGAAAAAAACTAAATACTCTTGGGAGAGAAAGGAGAAGTAGATCCTGGTAGATACTAGTCCTATCACACAAAGAGAGAAATGTGAAATCATTCTAGAAAGATAGGTTGGGAAGGAATGCTGAATAGTAGTCATAGTGGCTAGAATATTAACCCTAGAGCTAGGAGGACCTGGGTTTGAATCCTGATTCAGATGTTTACCAACTGTTTGACCATAGATAGGTCATGTAAGCTTTCTGAGCCTCAGTTTTCTTATCTATAAAGTGGGGATTAAAATAGCCCCTATCTTTCATGGTTATTATACATATTAAATGCGTGCGTGTGTGTGTGTGTGTGTGTGTGTGTGTGTTGAATCCTACTGTCCATGGGATTTTCTTGGCAAAGATACTGGAGTGATTTGCCATTTCCCTCTCCAGTGGATTAAAGCAAACAGAGACTAAGTGACTGGGCCAGGGTTACACAACTAGTGAGTATCTAAGGACAGACTTGAACTCAGGTCTTCCTGACTCTGGGTGCACCACTCTATTCACTGAGCTACCTAGCTGCCTCTGTGTGTGTATTTATATATACGGCACTTTATGAACCTTACAGCACTATATCTACAGGGTATTAGACAAAGGGGTGGGAAGGTAGATTAAAAATCAGTTACCACAACAGAAAAACAACTCAAAGTTCACCAGCCTCAACCTGACTGCACATTTATTTCACTTGACTTTAGGTTATTGCTCTTTTCTTTTGTTTTTAGAAAGGCTTGCTTTCCTTGTTTTGACATTTCTTAAGTTAAATTAATGAAATTCTAATGCTCTTTAAAATATATTTATCCCTGGCAAGCGCTAACATTGTTATACTACTTCAGTGTAAATGAGTTTCAAGTATTTTCCTGGCAACATGGTTTAGTTCATTGAAAGGGAAAATTGTGGAGAAGGGAGGGAATATAAGAGCAAGACAGGAAGTCTGGAAGGGTACACCATTGAGGGAGGGAAAGGGCTGGCTTTGTACATCTAATTCAAATCCACAATGCATGTATTAAGTCTTCTAATACACTTGATCCTGCACCTAATGAGTAAATTGACTGGAATTGAGGAATGTTAGCTATTTGAGGTAAGGAATGTTAGCAATCAAAAGGTTTCAACAATAGCTCTTGAATTCTTGCCTAATACTACCTCAACAGTGTCCCTTCTTTCCTAAGACTTTCTTTTGCCTCCATGTATGACTTATGTTCCCAGTACTTAGAGTTAGGAAGAACCATAAAAATCACCCAACTCTCATTTTACAGACAAGGAAATTGTGCCTAAGAAAGGGCAATGGACTTTCCCAAGATTACACAGGTGGTAATTAACAGAACAAAGATTCCAACCGTGGTTATCTGACTCAAAATACAGCATTCTTTTCTCACTGTCTGGCTTTGTGAACAGATTTCAGGGTGTCTATGAACTTGGGTAGAGCATTTTTTCATTTTGTAACTTCTAAATGAAATTTAGCAGTTTTTTAAAATCTCAAAAAGGGGTTGTAATATGCTTTCCTTCTCTGAACATATATGTACTCAATAACTTCTTTTATGGCCCTTTTTCATATGTCATCATTGGTAATATGGGTAATATATACCAGCCTACTGTAATAGCAATGGGAATTTGAAGATCTTCCCTGCCCCTTAATTAGCCCAAGGGAATTTGAAGACCTTCCCTGCTTTGAAGATCTACCCTTCCCTGTAAGATGCTGAATGCGATCACATGGAGTCTGTGATAGGAGGATCTTGCTGAAGGGTGGATCAGAGCCCACAGGAAGCTGGGAGGCAGAACTGCCAGATGGTGGGAGGAGAGAGAATAGCAGGCAAGTAGACAGGCTTATTAGTAAATGTTTGTTTGTGGGAAGGCTAAAGGATGGTGTGGCTCTCTTCTATGTTATGGTATATTAACTTCTATGTTGCTATGATGGATTTGATTTCCTGGTGTTGGAATTTGGTTTTCTGGTATCTGAATAAGTGTTTTGCTTCTGTTTTCTATATGGAGAGTCTGTTATATTTTGCAATTAAGCACTATGCTGACATATTCACAGTTGCCATTGGCCCTGTGAATATTGTGCTGGCACTACACCTGCTTACAAAAACCAGCTCTCATTCATATTCTTTAGTTCTTCTGTAATCTTGATTCCTATGAGATCACAATATTCCACAATTTATAAACATCTAACATCAACAGGAAAACATTAGTGTTAAAAAGATAACAAGAAACACACTGAAATCTTGGCGTTCAATCTAGATCATTATTTTCCTCCTAGCCAATTCTGTGTCAATTATATATGACCAAGCTGTTTATACTGATGGACTTATTCAAAGGATTCTCTATCCAACGGTATGCCATAATTTCAGCAATTTGTGTTTCCCTGTATGGATTGTTAGATTCATCTCTTCTGAATGGTCATGGATCTCATTTAAAATTCTTGTAATATTCTAGAAGAATGCCGTCATCTAGAGCTGCCAGCTCACTCTTGCTTCTACAGGGAAGAAAGCGGCAGGGGCGGGGGGGGAAGAAAAGGGAAGGGAAAGTCAGAGACAGAGAGTAGGGATGAGGGTGCTTATTTCACACTATAGGGAAAGGAATAATATAAAGTTGTTTTTTCTTTGTCAAGGCTGACAGGGATCACTTTCATCCTATTTCACTAATATACCTGGGAAAGAAGAGCAGAAACAAGAAGATAGAGGAATAATAAGCATTTGGGTATTTTGGTTGTAATCTACAATGGAGCAAAGGAATGGGAGTAGGCCAGTAGCCTGAAATTGCCCATAACCAGGAGTGATAAGATTTCTTGAGAAAAAACAAGCCAGAAACTATATTTAAAAGTGGGAGCTTTCAGGTAAGCAAGGCATGGTGAACAAACTATACAATCTGGCTCAGCGGATCAACCCCAAGGCCATCCACACTGACACTCCCCAACCTTAACTCTGGACTCTGAGAGACATTGAGTCTACCTGACAACATCATAAAAGTGAGTCTGTTGGAGGAACTCACTTTCTAAATAATTCCAGAATGAAGTGGACAGACACCATTGAGAAGCAAAGACTTACACTGTTTTCAGTATTTCCTATTTATTTCTGTTACAGTTAAATATATTTTGCTGTTCTTGTGCTTCCCTCTGACATGAAAAACATGACAAACGACTGAATACAAAGATCCAAATTAACTATAGAAACTCCAAGTTGGCAAGGTGACAAAAGAACCAAGAGAGGTCAATTACCATTTAAAGTTCCCACAACTTGAATCTAAGTCTGTCAATGTCCAAAGGTGATAGTACCTGACCCTACAATAAAGAGTCCTATATTTATATGGAGTTTTGACAGGGCATATTCCATGAGAGGGCAAACAACTGTGGTCAGCATATGTCTCCCTTCTGAAAAATGTGACCAAATATTGAATGACGTTTCCATAAAGAGAAAGTAATGAGGCACTTTGGCCATACTTTCGTTTGCCTCTTTTCCACATGACACTAGGCAACAGGAGGAAAGGAAACAAATTGGTTAGCTGGACTGAAGACAAAAGAAATAGCAAAGCAGAGAAAAAAAGGAAAGAAAATGTAGAAGGAGGATGGGGCTAACACAGCTGTAGCCATGTAAATAAGATGTATTCACCCCATGAGTTAGGCAATAATGTCTCACACCAGTAAGCACTGAAGCACTTTGATTACAGTGCATTCCAGCCCTTCCAAGTCAGAGTGATTAGTGCAAAATGAAAGGAGAGTGAACCCCATAAACTGGCATCAGTTTCCCCAACCAGTTCCATGGATGGCATGGTTTCCTCTGCACTTTAAATACTGCTGACCTACACTGCCATGGTTGGGGCTGGGGGAATGGGGAAGAGAAAGAGAGACAGAGACAGAGAGACAGAGACATATCCTTTTTCCTAACTGTTCAGAGACAGGGAATTTTATGAAGAAGTAATACAGCTACCTGGGGAGCTAGATGGCATAGAGTATGGAGTGCCAGGCATGCAGTCAGGAAGATTCATCTTCCTGAGTTCAAATCTGGTCTCAGACACTTACCAACTCTGTGACCCTGATCAAGTCACTTAACCCTGTTTGCCTTAGTATCCTCATCTGTAAAATGAGCTGGAGGAGGAAATAGCAAATCACTCCAGTGTCTTTGCCAAGAAGACCCCAAATGTGGTCAAGAAGAGTTGGAAATGACTGACAAAACTGAATAACAACAATAGAACTTCCTACCTTTTGTACCCATGGGTATGTAGGAGTGCATGGAATTGTAAAACTATTATATGTTATCCTAGAAGTGGGAATAAAGTAGAATTCAGTCTCAGAATAGCAAGCAATTGTGGAAATATGGATCAGACCATATTTCAGTTGAAGTGAAAGCAAATGACCATGTATTCTATTGAATTATATGTTCCTTAGTGCTTCTCAATTTTACTTTGTTTTCCCTAATCTAATTAAATGATGTTCTATTATGATTTGAGGTCTAAATGATTCTTAGTGGTTGGATCAGAATGCAAGTTCCCAATGAGTTGGAGCTAAACCAAGAATATAAGCTTAATAGCCCTGAGTAGACTCTCAGAGAGTCGCAGGAAAGCAGCACTAGTGAGATTGACCATATACATACCAATAGATCACGCACTTATCAAAAAATTCAGTAAGATCTGTAGAGGTAAAGGAAGTACCTTACTGGAGGTAAGCCTTCAAAGTTATCCTTTATCCTAACAATTAAAAACACAGATTTTAAAAGTAATCAACAAACAATAAACACCATGGTATTTTGTATCTTCTCAACCTTTTAGTCAATATGATTGCAAAAATGTTACCTGGTTTTGAGAGTTGTTGAGAAAACACTACCTGTTTGCTCATATTTTCCACAGCTATCTCAGTATATGAATAGATCTCATGAAGAGTTTTTAATCATAAAGTAGACATATTAATCAATTGTTGATGATGACTTTTCAGCCATTACTTTTTAGAAATACTAATCTTCATAATCCAAATAAGGGATGGACTTAGACATATGAGCTGCTCATGCACAAACTGGACTGTACAGTTCTGGATTTCTTAAGGGGGGTGTCACTACTGATGGGATCAGTAAATAATCTGGGGAAGCAAGGAAGAGTTTACCTGTCAGATTTATGGAGTAGGGAAGACTTTATGACCAAAGAAGAGTTGGAGAGCATTATAAAATGCAAAATGGATAATCTTGATTACATCAAATTGAAAAGTTTCTGTGCAAACAAAGCCAATGTAAACAAGATTAAGAGGGAAGTGGGAAATTGGGAAACAATATTTACAACCAGTATCTCTGCTAAAGGCCTCATTTATAAAATATACAGGGAATTAAATAAAATTTACAAGAATGCAAGTCATTTCCCAATTGATAAGAGGTAAAAGGATATTAACAGGCAATTTGCAGAGGTAGAAATTAAAGATATCTTTAAGCATATGGAAAAATGTTCTAAATCACTATTGATTCAAGAAATGCAAATAAAAACAACTTTAAGGTACTACATCTCACCAGTCAGATTGGCTAAGATAACAAAACAGGAAAATGACAAGTGATGGAGAGGATGTGGAAAAATTGGAATTCTAATGCATTGTTGGTAGAGATGTGAACTGATACAACCATTCTGGAGGGCAATCTGGAACTATGCCCAAAGGGCTCTAAATAATTGCATACCCTTTGACCCAGCAATAACACTTTTGGGGTTGTATCCCAAAGAGATCATACAAGTGGGATATGTACAAAAATATTTATTGCAGCTCTCTTTGTGGTGGCAAAAAACTGGAAATTTCAAGGATATCCATCAATTGGGTAATGGCTGAACAAGTTATGTTATATGAATGTGATGGAATACTATTGTGCTATAAGAAATGGGAAGGAGATGGACTTCATAATTACCTGGAGAGGCTTATACAAATTGATGCTAAGTGAGAAGAGCAGAACCAGGAAAAATTTGTACACAGTCACAAATACATCATATGTGTGATGACCAGCCTTGAAAAACTGGACTCTTCTCAGCAATGCACAGTTAAAAGACAACTCTACAAGTCTCAGGATGGAAGGAGATGTCTACACCCAGAGAAAGATCCAGAAAGACCAGAGTTTAAATGGAGACTGAAGCAACACATGCTATCATTCTTTTCTATGTTTGGTTTTGTTTCTCTTTTCCTGTTGTTCACTCCATTTGCTACAACACCTATACAACCAGACTATTGTACAATGTGAAAGAGTTTGCAGATCCTATATATGATTGTATGCCACCATGGTGGGGGTCAGGGGTGGGGAGGAAGGGGAGAAAAATCTAAAACTGAAGTGATTCTGGAACTGAATCTTATAAACTAAAAGTAAACAAACAAGGCAATAAATTTTTTTTAAAAGAAGTAAGAATGAAGGATGAGGAGTGTGTAACAATAACTGAAGGCCTTGTATAAAAGACAGTATTTCAGATAGTCTTTACAGAAAGGGAGCTTTTCAATTAGTAAAATGGAGAATGAAGTCCTAAATTTAAGGATTTTTGATAATAAAATCACCCATGAATGGAATGTCAAGCCAAAAAGAAGAAAACAAAAGGACATCTTGTAAGCCTAAATAAACATAAAAGAAGAAAATGGTACCTGCATTGTCATCAGGCAAAATGTGGGTAATGCATTTCAGGAAAAATAATCCCAGTTACATGGATGTGATATCTAATGCATCTATTGACTTGAGAAATTTATCAAGAAAGTCACTGGAGGATGTTCTCTGAGAACTTTTTGTGTTTCTAAATCTACTTCCTATTGCCTTTTCATTCTAATCTAGGTGATATCTCTCTACAAAGGAATTTAGCTCAGTACACTTTGAAATCATATTTCCAAATGCAGAAAATCTTTTAAAATAGAGGAGACAACTATTTAACTAGTATGACCTGAGTCATGCCCCTTATTCTCCTTCCAAACTCTTCTTTCCTTTGAGTTGAGAAAAGATCTCCAGTAGGATATGATTAAAATTTCAAATGTGTTGATATTCATTAATCTATTATTAGCATTCTTTATACTCATTTGCATGAATTAGTTTCTCAAATTAGTTACTGGCTTCCTGCCAGAAATTAGGTCATAGGCAAGATCTGATGGAGAAGAGGAGGTACAGCAAAGTCTAGAGAATAGTGTCCTACCTAGTAAAATTATATATGCCCATGTAAAATGCCAGAGCACCCTTTATAAAAGTTGTATATACTTTATACAAGGGAGATTTTAAAAATAAGTACATGAGGGTGTAAATGACAAATTCAACCTACTTCACCATTGTTCAATGGACTGGCCCTATATACAAAAGTATCCTATGCTAAAAATCTACCAAGCAATTATCATTCTCTCCCTTTTCTCTACTTATACAGCTATCCTTACAGATTCTCATCACTAATCTTCTAGATTATTGTAATGATCTCTTAATTTGAGTTTGATTCATCTCTCTTTCCTTCAGGTTAACCTCTACCTTGATGTCACAAACTTTTTGATGAGGGGCAGAGCCAAGATGACAGCATAGAAGCAGCAAAGTTTCGCAACTCCCACACAGCAACCCTAAATACACATAAAATATGACTCTAAACAAATGTTAGGGCTCCCAAACTCACAAAAATACAGAAAACACATCGCTTGCTGAAGGTAGCTAGACAGGAGGGCCTCATTGTGGCAGGTTGGGAGCCGAGGCCAGCCCAGCCCAAAACCTAAACTGTGGCCAGGCCCCATGGTAGGCAGGAGGAGCCGAGCCACAACTTGAGCTTACCTTGAAGAGCAGATCTACAGCACTTGAAGCAATCTCCACATCTATTAAGCCAGGAAAAAGAAGAATTAGGGAAAGGTCAGTGAAAGTGAAGCTTTCAAGCTAAACTGGGGTGAGGAAAAGCAGTTTGGCCAATATGCCCACAGGGCAAGGAAGCAGTGGGGGAAGGGCAGGATCTGTTAAACCCGCAGCTGCCTCCATTGGACTGCTTCAGAACTCGTGGCCTGCAGACAACACAGGAGGTCTGAGACAATTGATCAGGGCCAAGGGCTCTTGTGTTGAGCAACCTGGATCTGGATCATAGTCTTGGGTGGTGGTCCTAGGGAGCACTTTCAGCAAGCCAAAGCTGTTGGGGGCTGCAGCACCCCCGTAAGAGCTCCAGCAGCTGGGAAAACCCCAGCGATTTGGGACAAAGCTTTCCCCCCTGGAAGCAGAGTTTCACAGACCTAAAAAAATGAACCAATTAATTGACTGGCCAACATGAGGAAAAGGAAGTAAAATAAGAACAGCAATAAAACTCTAGAATCCTTTTTTGCGGACAAAAAGCATCAAAGCATGGAATAGGAGGAAGACAACACAGTCAGAACTCCCACACCAAATATTTCTAAGACACTCACAGAATGCCTAGAAGCTATAGATCAACTGAAAAAGGACTTGAAAAACAAATAAGAGAAGTAAAGGAAAAATTGGGAAGAGAAATGAGAATTATGCGAGAAAATCATGAAAAGAGAATCAACAACCTGACTGAAGAAAACAACACTTTAAAAAACAGATTAACTCAAATGGCAAAAGAGGCCCAGAAAGCCAATTAGGAGAAGAATGCCTTAAAAAGTTGAATTTCCCAGATGGAAAAAGAATCTCAAAAGCATTCTGAAGAGAATAATTCCTTCAGAATTAGCCTGGAGCAAGTGGAAGCTAATAACTTTATGAAAAACCAAGATACTATTTGCCTGGGCCTGCCAGACTGTTAACTTCCCAAGTCACCTACCTCAGTCCATGTGGACAGTCTCAGTTGCCACTATGACCTGGTCGCCTCTACGACCCTTCAGGATACTCCTGGATTAGACAGACAAACTAGTCAGACACCTTGGTGGAGTAGTATTGGTCTCTTTATTCTATCCTATTGTGTGCCCTATCCCCATGTGTGACATGCTTCCTTGTGCGCCGTGTCCTGTACTCTCCCACGCTCCTCTGCCTTATATACACGGTCTGTCTTCCATTCATCATGTGCCTCAGTAACAGTATTCTGATAGCAGGGAGTGTTCCTCAGCTTACTTGCTCATGCTCTATGCCACCCGTGACTTTTTATCCTCCAAGACACCCGTACCTGTGGTACACGGGACAACCAGTGCTTGGTAAACAGGAAGTATGGTTACTGGGGCAGGGCAAATGCACGGATGCCTCTTAGACCCACCTCCAGTCTTCCTGTTTGCAAGGACACACTGACCGAGTTCAGACCTCTAGTCATCCAAGGCTTAAAGTGGCCTTTACACTATTAAACAGTTACAAACAAATGAAAAAATAGAAAGCAATGTGAAATATCTCCTTGAGGGGGCGGAGCCAAGATGGTGGAGTAGAAGTAGCAAAGCACCACAGCTCCCACACAAACACGCTAAAAAACTCATAAAATGG
>JAQQSW010022148.1:0-10516 GCA_028646575.1 Pseudocheirus occidentalis
CAAAGAAAATTGCCCTGATGTTTTAGAATCAGAGGGCAAAACAGAACTTGAAAGAATTCACCAATCACCTCTTCAAAAATATCCCCAAAAGAAAACTCCTAGAAATGTTATTGTCAGGTTCCAGAATACCCAGTTAAAGGAGAAAATATTGTAGGCTTCCAAGAGAAAACCATTTGAATACTGCAGAAGCACTATCAGGATAACCCAGGATCTGGCAGCTTCTACACTGAGGGGTAGAAGGGCCTGGAATATGATATTTCAAAGATTAAGGGAGCTGGGATTAAAACCAAGAATCAACTAGCCAGCAAAATTGAGTATATTGTTCCAGGGGAAGATATGGTCATTCAATGAGGTACAGGACTTTCAAGCATTCTTGCTGAAAAAACTAGAGCTGAACAGAAATTTTGACAAGCAAACACAAGAAGCATGAGAAGGTTACCATGGGAAAGAAATCATAAGGAACTTGTCAAATTTGAATTATTTATATGCCAATATGGAAAAACAATAATAGTAACTTATAAAACTTTTCCTCGCATGAGGATAGGTGAAGGGAATACAAAGGAATATATATATATATATATATGTATACTTACACATAGGTCAATATAGGAGGCTATATATGCATATGAATTCATATCTGTGCATATGTGTATATGTGTATATAGAAGGTATAGGATGAATTAAATGTGAAGGGATGATACTTCAAAAGGCGAAATTCTGAGGTGGGAGAGGACTAGAATGAGAGGAGACAGGGAGAGAGAAAATGGGATTAATCATCCCATAGAGAAGAGGCAAGGGATAACAATTACAATTTTACTTTCAACTACTCTCATTGAAATTGGCTTAGGGAAGAAATGGTGTAATCTCTAAATTGGGTATCATGCCACACAGAAGAGTAGGGGGCACGGGGATGAGAGGTGGGAGGATGGAGTTCAGGGCAGGGTCTGGGGGAGGGATGCTGGAGACACACACTTCAGTAAATGGACAGGGACATGGTAGAGACCAGAACAAGGTGGGGGAGGGATAGGAAGGAGAGACAGACAATCACTGTCTCAATATGTCCACTGTGGGGATGTCCTGTGTGGTCACACATCCATAGCTTGTATTGAGTTGAGTGTCCTTCTAGTGGGGGTGGGTGACAGGGGAGGAATCGAGGGAATCTAGAATTCAAAGTTCTCCAGTGCCTGCAACTGGGAGTTGAGATGTACAGGGGCTGGGGTGGGGAGACCCTCCCTGCCCTACCAGAAAATAAGAGAGCAGAGCAGAGGAGGGGAGGGGATTTGCAGTGGGATTGCTGTTTTAAGGTTGGGACAGGGGCAAGATGGGGAGAAAATGTGTAATTCAAAAGTGTAATGAAAATGAATGATGTGAACAAGGAAAAAAATAAAAAATAAATTAAAAAAAACCCCAAATAGGCAAAGGAGTCCTACAAAATTCCTTTTATGACATAAATATAGTGCTAACATCTATAATATAATATAATAATAATATAATATAACCCAAACCAGGAAAACCCAAAATAGAGAAATAAAATTATAAACCAATATCCCTAATGAATTTCAATGCAAAGATTTAAAATAAAATTCTAGCAAAGAGATTATAGCAATATATCATAAGTAATATACATTGTGACTAGGTGGGATTCATACCAGAAATGCACAGTTGGTTCATTATAGGAAAACTATTAGCATAGTAGGTCATATAAATACCAAAACCAACAGAGAAAATATGATTATCTCAATAGATTCAGAAAAAAAAACTTTTGACAACATAGAGCCCCCATTCCTATTACAAACACTTGAGAGCATAGGAATAAATGGAATTTATTTTAAGATGATAAATAATATTTATCCAAAACCATCAGCAAGCATTATCTCTAGTGAGGATAAGATAGAAGCCTTCCTGTACAATTAGGGTGAAGCAAAGATGCCTATCATCACTACCGTTTTTCAATATTGTCATAGATATGCTAGCTATAGCAACTAGAGAAGAAAAAGAAATTGAATGAATTAGAACAGGCAATAGGAAAACAAAACTACCATTCTTTGCAGATAATATAGTATTAAACCTAGAAAATCCTAGAGAATCTACAAAAAGCTACTTGAAATTATAAACAATTTTAGCAAAGTTGTAGGATGCAAAATAAACCCACATAAATCATCAGCATTTCTGTATATTGCCAACAAAGCCAAGTAACAAGACACAAATTCCATGTTATTTCAATGTCTAAATGCATACATTATAAAATACCTTGTAGTCTCTCTGCCAAGATAATTCTAGGAACTATATGAACACACTAATAAAACACTTTTCACACAAATAAAGTAAGATCTAAACAATTGGAAAAATATTAGTTACTCATGGGTAGGCTTAGCCAATACAATAAGAATGACAGTTCTAGCTATATTAATATATTCATCCAGTGTCATACCAAACTATCAAAAATTATAACACTAGAAAAATTACAACAAAATTCATCTGGAAGACCTAAATCCCAAGGATGTGAAGGGAATAAGGAAAAAATCATGTGAAAGTAGTCCAGCCATACCAGATCTCAAACTCTTATAAAGTGGTAATTATCAAAACAATCTGTTACTGGCTAAGTAATATAATGGTGGATCAGTGGAATAAATTAGGTACAAATTCCTGTATAATAGATCATCATACTAATCTTGCATATAATAAACCCAAAGTTCCCAAATTTTGGGACAAATACTCATTATTTGACAAAACCCGCTGGGAAAATAATAACAGCATGGCAGAAACTAGGTAAAGATGACATCTCATGCCATATACCAAGGTCAAAATGTGTACATGATTTACACCTCAAGGTTGATACCATAAGCACATTAAAACAGCATAGAATAGTTTGTCTGTCAGATTTACAGATAAGGGAAGAATTTATGACCAAAGAAGATATATAGAGCATTACATAATGTAGATAATTTTGATTACGTAAAATTGACAAGTTTTTGCACAAATAAAGCCAATGGAAAAAAGAAAACTGTGGTAAAGTTTTGCAAAAAGTCAGTCTGATAAAGGTTTCCTTCTTTAAATGTGTAGAGAACTGAGACAAATTTGTAAAAATACAAGTCATTCCCCAGTTGGTAAACGGTCAAAAGATATGAACAGGCAGTTTTCAGATAAAGAAATCAAAGGTATCTATAATTATATGAAAAATGCTCTAAATCATTATTGATTAGAAAAATGAAAATTAAAACAACTCTGAGGTACCATATCACACCTATCACAGTGGCTAATATGACAAAAAATGAAAACATGACACGTTGGAAGGAATGTGGGAAAACTGGGACAGTAATGCATTGTTGGTGGAGTTGTGAACTGATCCAGCCATTCTGGAGAGCATTTTGGAACTATGCCTGAAGGGCTATGAAACTGCACATACCATCTGATCTAGCAATATCCTTGCTGGGTCTATATTCTGAAGACATCCCCCCAAAAGGGAGAAAAGGATCTATTTGTACAAAAATACTTATAGCAGATCTTTTTATGGTGACTAAGAACTGAAAATCAAAGGGCTGCCTATCAATTAGGAACTGGCTTAACAGGCTGTGGTATATGAGTATAAGGGAATATTATTGTGCTGTAAGAAATGACAAGGAGGATGACTTCAGAAAAATCTGAAAAGACTTACATGAACTGATGCTTAGTGAAGTGAGCAGAACCAGGAGAACATACACTATAATAAAAATATTGTTCAATGAAGAACTGTGAAAGACAGCTATTCTCAGCAATACAATAGTTCGAGACAGTCCCAAAGATGAAGCATACTATTCATCTCTAGAGAAACAACTTATATTCATTGAATTCAGACTGAAGTATGCATTTTAAATTTTCTTTCCTTTATTTGAGTCTTCCTATATACAAAGACTAACATGGAAGTGGTTTAGATAGTGTCACATTTATAACCTATATCTTCTTCCTCTCAGGGAAGAGGAGAGGACAGAATGGGGATGGCAACAGAACTTGTAACTCAAAACTTTAAATAAAAATGTTAAAAATATAAGAAAAACAGTTCACCTTATCTTATTTATGCCATATAATGCTACTTCTTATCATCAGTACCTCTATTTGTACAGAGTAGGTATTTAATATATTTTTGCAATATTCATTTTCATTCAGAATATCAGTGTGGATGGGATGGAGTATTTGAGGCAGGAAATTCAGAATTTTATTTTTTGAGTTAGAAGGTGCTTCAGAGGAAATCTAGTTCAATCACCTAATTTAACACATCTTGGAACTGAGGTCTGATAAAATTAAGTTACTTGCTCAAGGTCTCATAAAGAGTGATAGTAGCAGAGCTGGGATTCCAATCTGGGCCCCTGACTCCTGATTCAGGGCCATTTCCACTGTAATTTATTTTTTAATCTCTCATTGCAGAATATATGTGGAAAAGTACACTAAGACTAGATTGGGGATACTGAAGGCATATCCTTCAACTCTGAACTAATTTGTATGAAAGTTATTACAAGCATGAGGACTTTTTAGGATTGGTTCTCTCGAGCTTTAGGAGTCCAAATGAGGTTTACTTTTGTCTACTTTTCTTTTGAAGTTTTTCATATGTAAACCACACTAACTCCTGCTAGGTCCTATGATATAAGCTTGAAAAGTAATATGCAAATGAAAAGATTAGCATGTGTATGTTGGGTCTATTTGTACTAAATGTTTCAATGTTCATTTCTATTCTGATTTTATTGTGCTCGCTCTTGTCATATTGATTAACAACCTGTTTTCTTGATCTTAAATTGTTCAAGTAGAGTTAATGAATTTTGATTTTTAGGCAAAAATATGTGTGTTTCTTGATGCATAGCAAGTGTAGACAAATTACTTGGTTGTCCCCTTTCCCCTAATTTGGTGTATGCAGAGTTTGGCTAGGTGCCATATTGACCACATAGTGCTTCTCAATCTTGATGTTTTTTGCTCTAAAGCAGCTATAGAAATGGTGGTAGTTTGGAACTTCGGATAAACTATTTGGAATATACAAGACTTGGCAAATTCCAACATTACTATATCCTTTAATCTCTCTAAGATTCTTACTTCAATTTACTGAGCCAGGAACAATTCAAAGTTACACATATATCTGTGAAAATGAGATATTACATAGCTCTTGCTGTCCATCCCCTCTTTGAGCTTAGCTTAGAGTAAAAGGTTATTTTAAACTGAGGTACCTAAAGTTTTATGAAAAAATAAAGAGAAAAAAATTATTTGCAATTATCAGAAAATGCAATGCTATTATTTATAATCCTTCCTTTTAAGTGACTTTTGGAAAGACAGTTCGTAACTCTGAACTATAATGTCATTATCTTCCCCATTTCTCTTCACATTTGTGTGGTTGTAGTGGCAGTGGTTCTCAACCTGTGGATCCGCGACTCCTTTGGGAGTCAAATGACCCTTTCACAGAGGTTGCCTAAGACCACTGGAAAACACATATTTCCAATGGTCATAGGAACTGAAACACTGCTCCTATATCCATCTCCAGGTGGGTCCACCCACATGCAGATACACCCACATACACGTATTAAAGAGTCGTGGCATTAGGAAGGTTGAGAACCACTGGTTTAACAGGTCAGTCTTTAAAAACAAACAATTCTTTATATAGAACCCTTCAAGTCTTCTTAAATCTACTTCATACACTCAACTAATGAAACATTTTGCAATGGGATGTCCGCAATGCAAGCATAAGACTACAATCACAGCAGGAGTTAATTCCACTATAATTGTCAAATATATGCCCAGAGAGTACCATTCAGAAAGAGACAAAGTTAAATATGTACTTTAAATTGTAAGCTTAGGCAGTCAAAGCTTAGTACTGGAAAGGGCCATAGAGATCATCTCTTCATTTCTGCATGTCTCTTTAAAGCATTTTTGCACACTTGCATGACAATAGGATAAAGGATGAAGATGTTATAGCCCAACTGAGACAGTCTGCCCAGCTACCATCTGGTTGACCTTCCTTTGACTTAACAGGTTGAAGGTGCCCAACTACAAAGAAAAACTTATTAAATAACAATGCATTTGCCCAAGAAATTACTTTGAGTTTCTAAAAAAGATACTTTTATTGACTATATTTCTTAAACTCATTTTATAAAACTCAATTTGAAATAACTTCATATTTTAATTTTCCCTAGCTATCTCATTTCCACCAAATAAGAATGAATAAATTAGATTTGAACAGATAAACTTATTTCTTTCACATACAAAAATACACACTTAACATGTATGATGTTGACTCCAATTTTTCATTGCATCAAGGAAAATACTCTTCAAGATTAACTACTCAGTGTGGAGTAGGAAATTTCCTTAGCAATTTAGGTAACTGCATACACCTTTCGAATTTTTCAATGTAATATGCATATGCATTCCTTCAAGGCCTCAGGCTCCTCATCCCTGACTTAGACCTTCTCTCACCTTGGAGTTTGGGTTTTTTGTTCAGGAAGTAGGCCCTAGAGTGACTCATGAGTCCATAGAGGTGATAATTAACAACAACAACCATAATAATAATGAATATTTAAATAGTTTTTACCATGTGCCGGGAACTGTGCTAAGCACTTTACAATGATCACTTTATTAATCCTTACAAAAACCCTGGGAGGTAGGTGCTATTCTTATCCCCATTTTAAAGATGATGAAACAGAGGCAAACAGATGTTCAGTGACTTGGCCAGAGTCACACAGTATGTGAGACCAAATTTGATCTCAGGTATTCCTGAATCAAGATCTAGTGCTCCATCCACTGGGCCACCTAGTTGCTCAAGAGATTGCATTTGTTTGGGCTTGGTGTGCCCAAAACAATTCTATGCTACATGTCTCTTTCCTGATAGTTAACTCGATATTTTAAGTGAATCAAGTACTGCTATCAAATTTCTCTTTCCTGACTGGTCTGTTATTAAGGTAGGTGCCAAAGGTGGGGTTCAAGATGGATATTCCCCGTATGCTAATCCCATAATTTGAGAATTGAAGATTATAAGTCTTGTGGAACTTAAATGACTTTCCCAAGATTACACAGGTAGCAAATGGAAGAGCTAGGATTTAAGCCTCAAGGAATGGATGGAAATGTTTACTTCTCTCTTTGTGTTACTAGACTCCAGAGACCTGGTTGTGTCTCATTATTTCTTGATTAGATCTAGAAACTGTTTTGCTTTTACCTCTTCACTTCTGATCTGCTCCAGAAAGGCCTAGAAGCTCCTGACTTCTACACCCTACTTCAACATCTGACATCCTTGTAAGCTTTGTTTCCCTCCTGTTGGGTTGTTCAACACATTTTTTGCTTTGTTATCAGGAAATTTAGCCAGGACACAGTCAGAACACTCAAACATGTTAAGACTTCCATAATGACTTTCCTCAATAGTAGGTTCACATACTTTATTTCTGAGTTCATAGGATCAGAGAGTTTAGTGCTACAAAAGATCACAGAAGAGCATCTTCTTCCAAATCCCCTAATTTGAGAATTGGAGATGATAAGTCTTGTGGAACTTAAATGACTTTCCCAAGATTAAACAGGAAGCAAATGGAAGAGCTAGGATTTAAGCTTATAATTTCTGACTCCAATGGTATCATGTCACAACATTTTCCTGAATTCCATTCAACCTTTCCTTAACTCAGGGGCAAGATAATGTATCCTACATTTGTCAGTACCTATTTATGTGTATTTTTGCATTTGGGGAAAACATCGTTCTGCTTTTCCCTTATTTGTTGACCTGATGAATTCATCTTGAAGTTCTGATAGGCCTCTTTGGAAGTGGTGGGATAGGAGCTATAGGACTACAGGAAAGTCATTACAGGAAAATCCACATTTCCTTCAAATCAATAGGGGTAAGGACAATCATCATCCTTAAGACTGTCACAATGTACCATCTTGAATAACTACTTCGATTTGTAGATATGGGTTAGTACTTAGGGATTTACCAGAGGATACAAATTTAAATCTCACCTCTGATACTTCCTAACTCTTTGACCTTGGGCAAGTAATTCAGTCAATTGGACCTCAGTTTCCTGAAGATGTGTTTTGGATCATATCATCTCTAAATTTCCCTCTTCCTCTGTAAATCTTTCATTCCAAGGGCAAAATGTTAGTAGGTTGGACATGGAATCAGGGCTGGGCTGGGCTGGACTCAGCCTCAGCCTCATTCTGGGATCAAATAATGTCTCCGGTACTATAGGTAAGTGACCCTCATTTCACATCTCTGAGCCTCAGTTTCTTCATATGAAAAATGGGGATGATTATAGTTAGATACCTTTTGGTCTAGTTGTTGTAAAGCTGAAATGAGATAACGTAAGGAAAGCACATCACTTATTATTGACTGGTACAGAAGTTCCAATGTAGTTATTATTGTTGCCACTATTGTAACCACTGTTGTGGTTACTTATTATTGTTATTGACCTCTCTATTATTGTTTTTTTTTCCTTTGTCATTTGTTTTTACAGTTCTTACCATTTCTGTTAAAAATTTTTAGGGTTTAAAGAAGTTCCATCCTGAGAGTTTCCCTTCACATCTACAAAGGAGAAAGTGGAAAGGAGAAAATTGTGTTATACTGGGAAATAGATACTAGGAGGATGACACCAGTCAGTAAAGGACCAGGACTGGGAAAAGAGGCCACATATATAAAGTAGGCAGGTAGAAGCAAGGCAGAGATATTAGATAAAACCACCACAACAAGATATTCTAAGGTCTAAAAAGGCAGAAACAGGGAGGACTACAAGAGTAAAAGACAAAGAAAAAGATAGATCCATGAAAGAACCAAGAAGCTATCCAGGAATCAAGACATTCCCAGCAAAGTACAGGCAGGAGGTAAAAAAGGTTTCTTGATCCTGAAGAAGTTATTGATCAAACCTTGAATATATTTATTCACCTTCTATCCCAATGAGAGACACTCTTTAGTCAATCTAAGAATGGAAACTGTTAGGTGGTGATCATAGGATGATATTCCTAATATCAATGAGATAACATGTTTTATGGTTTTTGATGGACCAGATATATTATTTCTCACAGGAAGGAAATTCCCTGTGAGGAAACTCTACTGAACAATGCCACTGGAGACTTATTTGGCATCTTATAGTCTTAGAGACTGGATAGACATGAAAAGAGGTTAAGCAACCCAGAATCAGATAGCCACTATTATTACAAGCAGAATCTGGAATTAACATATGCAATTTTTGGTAGTATGATTGGTATGACACTAAATATGTAATTTAATTTAGGGAAAATTGTCATTTTTATCATATTAGCTCAACCCAGGCATGCACAACTGATGATTTTCCAATCAATCTGACTTTATTTGTATGAAAAGTGTTTTGTAGTTGTGTTCATATGGGTCCTGGATTAGTTTTGACAGGTATATTCCCAAATATTTCATAATGTCTACAGTAACTTTAAATGGGATTTTTTTACTATTGCTTGCTGTTAGAATTTGTTACAAATAGGGCGGTGCCAAGATGGCAGCATAGAAGCAGCAAAGCACTGTAGCTCCCACACAAACATACTAAAAACTCATAAAATGGGATTCTAAAACAGATTTTCAAGCTCCAAAACTCTCCAAAAGACAGAAAACACATCTGTTGCTACAGGCAGCTCAAAAAGTAGGGCTCTGCACAGTCTGGGAGCCGCAGTTGAAACCCCTGCCGGTCAGGCCGCAGGGCATCAGGTGGAGCCCAGTCTATAGGAGAGCAGATCGCCTGCAATGGAGGCACAGTTACCACATTTATCAGGCCAGAAGAAAAAAAAGGCTAAAAAAAGGTGAGTGGATTTTGTTAAATTTGGGGAAGAGCTGGTCCCGCCAAACTGCTCCCAGGGCAAGGAAGCAGCGGGAGGCGGCTGTAGCAACAGGAATGGCTGAGAACAGCAGCAGCCTCCACTGGGCTGCTTCAGAGCCCTCGCCTGCAGATAGCAGGGGGGCTGAGGCAATTGATCAAGGCCAAGGGCTCTGGCGTTGAGTGGCCTGCATATTGATCATGGTTTTGAGAGGTGGTCCTAGGGTGTGCTTTCAGTGAGCCAAAGCTGGGGAGGGGCTGCAGCACCCCACTAATGCCTCCAGCAGCTGTGAAGTCCCCAGTGATTTGGAACAGAGCTTTCTCCATCCAGGAAGCAGAGTTCACCAGAGCTAAAAAACCAAGCAATTAATAGACTGGGGCCAATGTGAGGAAAAGGAAGCAAGGTAGGAACAGCAGTAAAACTCTAGAATCCTTTTTTGTGGACAAAAAAGATCAAGGCATGGAGCGGGAGGAAGACAACTCAGTCAGAACTCCCTCACCAATGTTTCCAAGACACTGGAAGAATGCCTACTAACTATGGATTGATTTTGAAAGGACTTTGAAAGCCAAATAAGAGAAGTGGAGGAAAAATTGGAAAGAGAAATGATAATGATGCGAGAAAGTCATGAAAAGAGAGTCAACAACCTGGCTGAAGAAAATGCCTTAAAGAGCAAATTAACTCAGATGGCAAAGGAGGCACAGAAAGCCAATGAGGAGAAGAATGCCTTAAAAAGTCCTATTTGCCAGAT
>JAQQSW010022149.1:0-10516 GCA_028646575.1 Pseudocheirus occidentalis
CTGGATTTGAACTCAGATCTTCTTGACTTAAGCCCTAGAGAACTATCCGCTGCACTGTCTTGCTGCCTTTAAGTACTCTAAGGATTGTAAAGAGGCCGTAAGGCAGCAGTTCTCAACCTGTGGGTTGTAACCCCTTTGGGAGGGGGTCAAAAGAGGTGTCGCCTAAGATCATTGGAAAACACATATTTCTGATGGTCTTAGGAACTGAGACACTGCTCCTCTATCCATCTCCAGGCGGGTCCTCCCATATGCAGATATGCCCACATATGAGTATTAAAGGATTGTGGCATTAGGAAGGTTGAGAACCACTGCCCTAACAGCATTAAACCTGAAACTGAATGGGAAACATCAGGCATTGTAAAAAGAACATGTAAGAAAGACAGTTCTTTGAACTTGGACAAAGTGCCCTGGAAAAAAGACAAGAAGAAGACTTCAATTCAGTCAATTCAATTCAACCAATTTTTATCTACTGACTACTATGAACAAGACAGTATACTTGACACTGAAGAATATATATATGTAGAAACACACATACACACACACAACTATGCAAGGGAGATTATGACATGTGCAAAGGAGAAATCTAGGTAAAACGTTATTAGAAAATGAGAAATATAAAGAGGCAGAGATCACTTTCATTTGTTGGGAGGTAAATACCAGAGAAGGTTTCATGGGAAAAAAAACCCAGTAAATATCCTGAAGAGCAGCCAATATAATATATTATCAGCATTCCCTAATTGTGCAGAGATGGGGACCAACTAAGACAAAATATCTGTGTCCTCTAGGGCAGTGATAGAATGCTGGGTCTGCTGTTGGAAAGACTCATCTTCCTGTGTTCAAATCTGGCTGCAGACATTTAGTAGCTGTGTGACATTGGGCAAGTCATTTTGCTGAATTTGCTTCCATTTCCTCATCTATAAAACAAGTTATTTCTTGGTTTTTGGGGGGTCATTTTGTGATTTGGGGGGGACAATTTTTGCCATCTTCAAAATTGCAAACCACTCCAGTATCTTCACCAAGAAAACCCAAAAGGGAGTCAAAGAATTAGACACGACTGAAATGACTGAACAATAACAAAAGAGAAGGAGTCTTTTTGCTTTTTTTTTTTGGAGGGCAATTGGGGTTAAATGACTTGCCCAAGGTCACACGGCTAGTTTTTGTATTAAGCATCTGAAGCCAGATTTTAACTCAGGTCCTCCTGACTCCAGAGCTGGTGCCCTATTCACTGCACCACCTGGCCACCCCTGAAAGGATCTTTTTTGAGACATGAGAAAGACATTGGTATTGGTGAGAGGTTAGATGAGATTGTAGGATTTAGAGTTTAAAAAGAAATCAGAGATCATAGAATCAATCAACAAGCATTTATGAAGTGCCTACTGTATGCCAGGCACTGTGTTAGGTACTAGAGGCATGAACAAAGAAAGAAACAATCCCTACCTTCAAGGAGCTTACACTCTATTGGGAAAAGACAACACATAGAAACATAGAAAGTAAATACAAGTAATTTCTGAAGGACTGGGAAAAGCTCATAGCATTGTGGATTTCAAGTTTGAAAGGAACTTTGATGTATCTAGTCCAATATTTTATTTTAGAAATAAGAAATCTGAGGCTGAGAGAGGAGAGGTCAGTTGCCCAGGATGTCATTTGGTCACTGACACAACTGGCAGTTGAATTGGGTTCCCTGACCCTTAATACAGAGTGCTTTCCACTCCACAAGACTGAGTTAACTTTTGCTTCTGCTTTCACAACTTCCCTCTGCTGGGGGCCATTCATCAGTCGCAGTGACTAGAGTAGAAGTCATTTGTTTCATCACTAATGGCTGTGGAACTGTTGGCAGCATTTTTATCAGCTGCAGTTTGTGGATCTTAACAAGTATCTTCTTGTAGTGAGATGGTAATGTGGTACAGTAGAAAGTGAGCTGGGTTTAGACTCAGAGAATACAGATTCCAATCCTGTTTCTGCAACTTAACACCTGTATGACCTTTGATAAGTTGTTTAACTTATGTTAGTCTCAGTTCCTAATGGGTAAATTAGGCAGTTGTACTACATAGATTCTAAGTTCTCATAGCTCTGAATCAAAGATCCTATGATCAATTGCAAGGCTGAAAGAAATTTTATGAAGAGCTTACAAGATCACAGATTTAAGATTGGAAGGAACTTTACCACCCCCTTTTGTAACATTTGATGCTTAGAGAAAGTGACTTGTCCCCAGATGCATAGATAGTATTTGGCACAGCTGGGATTTGAACTTAGAGTCTTTGTGTCTGTAACAGCAATCAGTTTAGCAGATACTTAGCACTTAGTAACTTAGGGCTAAGTATGGAAGGTGTGAGCCCTGTCCACTGTTAAGAAGGCGTGAACTCCCCTGTTGACATGGAAGAAGGGGATTGGCTGAGACAGGAGGCTAGTGTGTGTATATAAGCAAGAATTCCAGAGACAGAGGGACAGAACTTGAATGTTGCTCCTGATGAAGGAAGAATCCTGGAGACTGAAGCTGGCTGAGAGAGAGGGGGTGGGGAGGGGAGAGAAGAGTTTCTCTCCCAGCATCTGGAAGCTGACTAAGAACTGAGATGTAGTTTTCCTGAGACCAGACTCTAGTGAAGGCCTCCTGCAAGGCTGAGAAGGCTGCCTAGAAGTTTGATATTCCTTCTGGGTCCTAGTGCCAGCTGAACTGCTGAAGGACTAAAGAAGAATGACCAGGATATGACTTGGTTTGTTTGTGGCCTGGCTGATCCTTGAGTTCCAGGCAAGAAAAGTAGTGAAGGGTTTGAGATATGCTGGACCCTGTGAACTTCAGTATGTGCCAGGGACTGCCCTGAGGACTGGAAAAGAACCTGGGAGCTGTCTACCTCTGAGAACTGGAGGAGAACTTGGGAGCTGTCTTCTTCTGAATCCAGGTGACTCTTTGGTGGATTCAAGGGAGCTGGGACCATGGAAGGGGATCCAGGGAATCAGAGAGACCACCCAGAGTCAAGATAGAGAAAAGGCTTCCCCTTGGATGAAATTGAGGTTTGCTGGACACCAAAGGGTGGAGGGCTTGTGTGGTTTTCTAATGATTTTATTTAATGACTGATTGAGTTGATGTATGATTGCCCTATGAGTGGAAGATTGATTATTGTATTATGAACTGATTAAATGATTAGATGTGCCCCATGAGTGGAAGACTGATTATTGTATTGTAAATTGATTGAATTATTGAATATTGATTACTGTATTGTGAATTGATTGAATGCTTTGTTCTAAATATTGTGGCCACTATAATAAAAACTGTGTGGCCATTCTAATGTTAAGCTGTTGTGAATATTGTACTGAACCTTGATTTGTTGTGAAGATTATATTGTGAATGTTTGCCTTGATTTGTAATGGGATAAATGGAGTGTTCACTATACTGTATAAGCCGAACCTTAAAAGCTGCTCACAGTAGCATTCTTTTGGGAATCTGCTGGTGCATGGCATTACAGTGTCCAAATCCAGGACTCTTTTTCATTGCATGACATACTCCTTTAAAAAGGAAAAAAAAGGAAGCTAGACCATTATAGTCAAAATTCAGAGTTTCCTGGTCAAAGAAAAAATACTGTAAGCAGTCAGAAAGAAAGAATTCAAGCATGGAGGCACCAAAGTCCAATCACACATGATTTGGCAGCCAACAGAATAAAAGAGGGGAGAGTTTGGGATCCAGTATTCCAGAAGTCCAAACATACAAGTCTACAACCAATAATATCTAACCTAACAAAAACTAAGTACAATTCTATGTGGCAAAAATGAACCTTTAATGAAAAGGAGACTCTCAAACATTCTTGATAAAAAGATCAGAGCAGCATAGAAACTTTTAAGTGCAAACATAGGAATCAAAGGAAACATAAAAAGGTAAATATGAGTGAGTGGTCATAAGAGACTAAAAATTATTAACATAATAATATGCAGAGATTGGGGGCAGCTAAGTGGCACAGTAGATGGAACTCCACGTCTGGAGTCAGGAATATCTAAATTCCAGTCTGGCTTCAGATACACAAACTGTGTGACCCTGGGCAAGTCACTTAACCCTGTTTGCCCCAGTTTCCTCATCTACAAGTTGAGCAGAGAAAGAAAATGGCAAATCACTTTAGTATCTTTGCCAAGAAAAGTCCAAATGGAATCAAGAAGAATCAGACATAACTGAAATGACTGAACAGCAACAATGGAGAGATCATATGTGTATCCCCTCTGAAGCTTATTATGACCAGGAGTCAGAGAGTAATTTCATTAGATGGAGTGCCTGGGAATGGTTCTGTTATGTCTTGATTATCTTTAAACAAAAGAATGGAAAGGGAGGGATAAAGGGAGAGGAATGTTAGGGAAAGTTATTTCAAATAATCAAGATGGGAAAATATGAATCTATACAAAAAGGAAGGAAGGGGTAAGGAGTTGTAGGTGACACTTAAATCTTACACTCATCTGAAATGATCAAAGGCAGGAAGAATTCCAACACATACAGTTAGGTATAGATATATTTCATTAGGTAGGAAGAAAAGAAGGGAAGGGAGAGGGAGTGTGAGCAAAGGTAGATTGAGAGAGGAATTAATCCTAAGCAAAACAATCTCTAAAAATATTTGAACATTAATAGCAGCTCTTTTTCTGTGGGGGTGGCTAATGGAGAACTGAGAGGTGACCATCAATTGGGGAATGGTCGAAGAATTTATATTATAAATATGTGATGGAATTCAATTATTCTGTAAGAAATAATCATGGGGATGGTTTCAGAGAAATATGGGAAGACTTATGTGAACTGATGCAGAATAGAGTGAGCAGAACCAGAAAAATAATAAAATATACAATGACTACAAAGTTACAAAGACAACTTTGAAACACTTAAGAACTCTGATCAGTGTAATGAATAATCATGATTACTGAGTATTTTTGAAGATATCACCTAACTCATAATATAGAAGTGAAAAACTCATAGTATAGTTGAAGGCTATTTTTCCATCTAGACAAAGCTAACATGGAAATTTGTTTTGCTTGACTATGTGTACTTGTAACAGTAGTTTTGTTTTTTCTTTCTTAATTTAAGGTGGAGGATGAGAGGAAAGAAGGCAGAATTTTGCTTATTGAAAGAAAAATTAAAAAGTAGTCGGAAATATGACCAAGCCTTGAAAAGCTCTTTCAAGTAAGAAGGTATAATTTGTTGCTGTTTTTAATCTTTTGCTCTTATTACCATTTTCAGGACATAGTCACATGAATCAAACATTTCCCCAACAGAATCCTGTGTTTGAAGGCCATGTTAACAATTGATTTTTGCCTAACTTATCGGATTGGTGCTGAAGTTGCTGAGCATTCACTAATGTAGTAGTACTGGGGTGCAGGCATGGCCAAAGGGAGATGTCTTGCAGAGATACTCAATCACGTGGTGTCTGTGTAGCCCTCTGTCTGGATTCTTAACTCAAGAGCAGAGAAATGAAGTTCTGGTTTTATGCAAAAAGTGATCAAAGATCCTAAATTTGTACAACACTAACATGATGGGTTTAAAACACCATCTTTCTGAGAATTTTTAGGGTGGAGTGATTCTTGTGTGTTAGAATTGCATTTTGTTAATCTTTGTGAAAAATCTTCCTTTCCAATAAGTGAAAGAAGCCACTATAAAATGATCTTTTTTTTTCTTGCCAATTATCTCAAAATAGATTAAGCACGTGTCCAGGTGGGTATGGATAATTGAGACGCATTTAGAAGGCAACCAAAACTATATTTGTTTAGAGGATGAATACCAGACCATTGGTTGACATCTAGTGAAGAAATCTAGAAAGAAATGGAAGGATTTTCCTTTTTTTATTCAGTTGATTTATTTACTTTTAGTTTACAAGATTCAGTTCCACCATCCCTTGAGTTTCAAATGTTCTCCTCTCCCTCTTCCCCCCCACCCCCCATCTCCCCCACGGTGGCATGCCATCAAGTATAGGATCTGCAAATACTTTCACATTGGACATGAGTCTGCTTGTATGGAAGGGTTGTAACCAATGGAGTTAACAATGCGAAAGAAGAAACAAAACCAAACATGGAAAAGAATGATAGCTTGTAGATTGCTTCAGACTCCATTTAAACTCTGTCCTTTCTAGATGTTTCTCTGAATGTAGATATCTCCTGGAAAGATTTTTCTTAAAGCAGCAGTATTTTGTTTTAGTTAATACACACACACACTCACACGCACACACACGCACACACACACACACACTTCCAGGATATAACCATCTAGAGCAGAAGTTCAAGTTGGATATAGATTTCAGACAAACCTGAAAGGAAAAAAAAAATTAGACTTCCCTCCCCCCACTAACTTTTAAATGATAATTTTGTACTTCCTTCCACCACGAATGTAAGCAACAATTATTATTCTGAGAAGGGGTCCATAGGCTTCACCAGACTGTCAGAGGGGTCCATGATAAACACATAATTAAGCGTCTTTGATTTAGTACATTAGAAATGAAAGAACAATATTCTACTAAAGGTAACAGTATCAATAGCAACAACAGAAATACATAGAGACATAACTAGGACTGGATCTTTACCCAGGGTGCCACAATTTGTAGGGTGCCGAGAGTACCTAATACTCTTTTAGCAGTGTAGAAGCGATTGGATTGGGCACATAGTTAGTAATAGTAGTTAAAAGAAGAAGAACCTGATGACATGCTTCCTTAGCTTGTCTTATCTCATGGATCAGCAGCTTCTGTGTGCCACAGGATTCTCTACTTGGTATAGCTCCATCTCCTCATACCCCAATTGATCATATTGGAAAAAGTTTATTTGAAGGTGCATGTCTTTTGAAGGTTCCCCCAGACATAACAAATGCCATTTGGATCCCTGAGAATGCTACCTGGTCCAGTTCAATTTAAATCATTTCTATACACATTTAGTAAATACCTACTGTGTTACTATGCTAGATGCTGGGAAAGGTAGCACATTTAGATGATGTATGCTCTATCTTAGACGTAGGTTGTTATCTGTGAATACATCAAATCTATTAAGTTGGTGATATGCAAATCCTGGATATTATTTCTCCTTTTTGACATGAAACCAGAGCCTTGTTTCTCTGCTTTTGAATATTTGCCTTTTATTCAATCTGGTAGAAGAATATGATATACACACAAATTGCTTTAATATAAAATAATGCTTAAGAAATACATGGGAGAGGTGAAAGCCAGGTGCTTGCTTTGTGAGATCTGTGGGGGGAAAAGATGTAAATTATTGGGGGTGGGGAAGATGGAACTCATTTTAGATTTCATGGAGTCTGGAGCTTTTGAATTAGCCTTTTGAAGGCTAGAAATTCAACAGACAAGTGATTATAAATTACTTTACATATACATTCTCTCATTTGCATCTCACTATCTTGTGATGAACAAACTAACAAATGGATGAAAAACCTTTTATTAAACACTTAACTATATGCAAAGCACTGTGCTAAGCACTGGAGACATAAATAGAAAAGCCAGATCGTCCTTGCTTTCAAAGAGTTCAGATTTAAAGAGAAGACAAACCTTTATAGGAGGGTTAAGCTGCTAAACAGATGGACAGGTCCAGTGGCCAGGCCCAGGCCTTGGGTGCAGGGTCAAAGTATGTGGCAATGTATCCTGTTTAGCATCATTTCCATTAATAGCATCATAGCTCTTTGTAATGTTGAGTCAATTGATGATGCATGGACTTTGGCATTTGAGAAAAGACCAATAGTACTATACCTGTTTTATAGATGAAGAAACAGGACCCCCAATATGTGACGTGACTAACTCACTTGAAATGACCTATGATTTTGTGTGGAAATTCCTTCTGCCCAAGTGCATCATGACTTTTTGTTTACTGATCATCTGATTCAGGGAATTTCAATGACTTGCCCATATTCTCTTAGGCAGTGAGTATCACATACGCTGCATGTGACTTCAGGTTTTCCTGACTGCAGGTTCAGCATTTTATACTGTACACCAGTGGTATTAAACTCAAATAGAATCAGGATGGCCAGACGGTGCATAAGTATCTCTGCAGGTTGCAGATTGTCTTAGAGAACCACATATTTACAATATCTATGTTCTATTGAATTTTTATTTATTTTATTAAAGATTTCTTAATTACATTTCAATCTGGTTGAGAAGCACTTTGGGCTTCTGATATGGGCTGCTGTTTGACACCTCTGACTTAGACCACTCTGTGAAGGAAACTTTTAGCAAGTTTCCAAGAGTTGCCAGGGAGCACTGAGAGGCTTGGTAACTTGCCCAGGATCACATAGCTAGTGCAAACCTAGAAAGACTCTAACGCTGGCACTTTCATCACACACTTTTATGGTTGTGTGTGTGTGCATGTGTGCATGTGTATGTGCATGCATGTGTGTGCACCTATGCATGTGTGTGTATGCGTGTGTGTGTGTGTGTGTGTGTGTGTGATTTTGAGAAGTAACTTACCCAAAGTCAATACCTAGTAAAGGGTAATATTCCACTGAACCATTTCAACACTTGAACTTGGTGGGATCCAAGTTTAGAAGAAAATCAATGGAGAGGATGTATGAGAAATACTTTGTGTCCTCTTTGTACTTTCTTCTGGAAGAGACAGTGAGACTGACAGCTTTGCACAAGTCTGCCTCACTTAAATCCACTTCACAGGAAAATCAAGAAATCACCCTTGTGATGTCATTGGTCTTCTGTGAAAACAAAAGACCAGGGTAAGTTAGGTGGTGCAGTGGATAGAGTATTTACCCGGAGTCAGGAGAATCTGAGTTCTAATCCGGCCTCAGACACTTATTAGGTATGTGATCCTGGGTAAGGTACTTGACCCAAGATTGCTACCCCCCCTCCCAAATGAAAGAACAACAATAACAAGATTCCTTCAAACTCTAAATCTGTGATTCTGTGACCTCAGTAAAGCATCATGACTTGATAAAGATCCTTAGTCTTCACTGTACCATCCACCCACACAATTAAGACACACATCCTGTGGATACTGCATATGGTATGTACATCAAGAAAAAACAAATACAACCAAAGGAAAGAAAGTTTGTAGAAAGGCCAAATCATTCAGTCAACAAGTACTCATGGAGCACCCACTATATATGTCAAATACTGTTCTATGTGCCTGCCCTGCTGTTTTGGACAGATCTGCCACTTTAAGAAGAAGAAAGTACATGGCAAATGTACATGGTGCCTTCCTTGAACAGAACTCTGCCTTGGAACCTGTACTGTGCACAGCCAGCTGTCATCTGGCAAGCTGCCACGAGCTCCCTTACCTGATCTTATTTCTCTGATTTACCAACCCTAGCTCATCTTTGCATCTTCTTGCTCATCCTAGGCTTATTTCTACCTGCCTCATCTAGCATATTGGCCTGGCACAGACTTCCTGGACTTTGCTTCTGCTGAACCCCTTTGGGTCCTAATTGACTGCAGTTGGAACATCTGATCATTGTTTCTTGTCCCTGTCCCTGATGTTATAACACCTGCCTCCAGCCTTCTACATCAACCATCTATTCCTGGACTGCCAGGCACAGCACCTGACCATTAACCCTTACCTGGCTGCCACCCATTGAGAGGACACAGCAAGGGCAGATTTTCAAAATGACCCCTTTTATAAATGAATAAGGGACTATGAGATCAACCTAAAACAATGGCTCAATCCTTTGGAAAGAAAAAGACTGAGAGGTGATATGGTCAGGATCTGCAAAATTCTAAAAATGACCACAGATGTGCTTATTAATTAGCCAGATACACAAAATAAAGGGCATCCACAGAAACACAGACTCTCAGGGACTTCAGAGGGTCTTGTACCCAAAGATTGATTACCTTCATTATCATCACCAGCAAACAGTTATTCAGCTTCTTCACCTTGAGTCATGGGAACACACCATCTTCCAAATTAATTTTGGATACATCTAATTATTAGAAAGTTTTCCCTTACAGTGAGTTAAACTTTCCTCTTTGCAACTTCCACCCATGGCTTTTTGTGTTGCCAAGAAGTCTGAACCCTCTTCCCCATGAGATAGTTACCATAGACTTAGATCTTTTCTCCAGGCAAAATATCCCTAGTTTTCTCAACTGTTCCCTTTTTGGCATCAATTCTAGTCCCCTCTGCACCTACCTCTGCCTTGTTAATGTCCTGGGGAAGAATTAAAAAAGATCATGTTCTTCCACTGCATATGGGGCCATCTCCAGTCATCCTTACCTATGTCTTGCTACTGGACTCAGATGATCCTCGAGGACAGAGTGAGGCTGATGACTCTGCACAGCCCTGCCTCACTTAAATCTATTTCACTTGAAAGTCAAGACACCACCCTCCTGATTTCATTGATACTCTTCAAGAAGGAAGGACAAACAACAACAGCAACTGTTGCACCCACACCTGAACCCATGTGCTTTATACAAATCTGCTTTTCTGGTTGTTTTTATGATTATTATGGGGCAAACAAAAAATAACTTTGTGTTTTAGCTCTTCTTGATTGTTTTTAGATAGAAGGCCATTAATGAATGCTACATACTGAATGACAATGTAAGGTTTCTCTAATGATTTAAGATTTAGC
>JAQQSW010022150.1:0-10516 GCA_028646575.1 Pseudocheirus occidentalis
CAGTTTCCCAACTTTCTATCTTATTAGCCTATCACCGTGTGAAAAGAAATTTCTCACATTTGACCATGCTTATGTGATTTTTTAAATCTTCTTAATGATTAGGATTATATAAACTAATTTCATGTCTTAATGTCATATTAATATTTAACTCCCATTGAGTAATGAGAATTATACATCCATTTGTGTAATTCTTTGTGATCACAAACATTTCCTTCATTTGATTCTCATAGACATCCCACTAAGGGTATGTGTGAGAGAAGTGTGGGAGGTATGGGAGGTAAGGGTTCAAATCTTGTCTGACATACTGACTGTGTAATTCCTCCAAATCATTTGACCTCTTAGTGATCTAGACAACTCTGTAAGACAGTATGCCAAGCACAGAGAATCAAGCAACATCAGAGAGAGCTGGGTTTTGAACCTAAATCTTCTGACTCAAAATTCAGGTCTCTCTACATTGGACCAAAGTAAAAAGTGCCAGGGTTGCTTTGAGAATAAAAGTCACTTAGAATTTACTCAAAACAAGAAATTATGCTTCCTTCCTTCCTTCCTTCCTTCCTTCTTTCCATTTTTCTTCCCTCCCTCCCTCCTTCCATCTCTCTCTTTCTCTCTGTCTCTCTGTCTCTCTCTCTCTCTCTCTCTCTCTCTCTCTCTCTCTCTCTCTCTCTCTGTCTCTCTCTCTCTCTCTCTGTCTCTCTCTCTCCATCTTTCTCTCTCTCCATCTCTCTCTCTCCATCTCTTTCTCTCCATCTCTCTCTCTTTCTCTCTCCATCTCTCTCTCTCTGTCCATCTCTCTCTCTCTCTCCATCTCTCTCTCTGTCTCTCTCTCTCTCTGTGTCTCTCTGTCCCCCCTCTCCCAGGTTGAAAATGTAGTTGACTCTCATGTGTCTGATCCTATTTCTAATTGTCATGAAAGCTTTGACCCAGTTCATTTCAGGATGGGCCTGGTTCAGGCCTCAAGCCTGCTACCCCTCCATCTAAGGACTCACTATATAACTTCCAGACATTGCTGATACTTGATCACCTTTAGTCCAACCACAACTGAGAACTCCTGAATTCCAGAGCTCTATCAACCTTCACCTTACCCACAGCATGAACTATACCATGACTATCTCAAAAAAAATTCTCTTGAAATTGTTTCTCAAAATCAAGTTCTCAAAGTGGAAAAAAAAGTTTGAAAATCAGTAGTTTTCTACTTCTGAGATAAATAAGCTCAGATCCAACTGAATGACTCCATTCATCCCTTTTCATTATGTATCTAATTAATTGCTATTTTGCTTGAATAACCTAATAACACTATTAGGTCCTATTTTGGGAGCAGACTGATGTTTTAGTTGTACATTACTAAGGTGAGAGCCACTTTGAATAATAAGGGGGATTAATACATTGGCAGTGAGTGAGTGAGTGAGATGCTTCTTAGGGTAAATAACTGCTATCCTTTCTACATATTGCTTTCCTACTTCCCCAATCCCATGACTTGCATTTAGCTAAAAGACTATTGACATTGCCCGTAATTTGCAAAGAAATAATTGAAAATGCTAGAAACCCAATTGAATGGAATGAAAAGGTCTTGGGTTAGTTTACCTAGGTATATTGATTTATGTGTTTGCAGAACAAGATGGTTGCCATGGAATCTATTTAGTCTTTCTGTGAAAATAGCGTTGATTTTATCTATAAAAAGACAGGTAAGGAAAATGTTTGTGAAATCCTCTTTTTTTGCTTCAGATGAAATCATCAGAACTTGATAGGAAAATGATGCTAATCTTCATGGTTTTTTTCCCATAATTTTCTTTCCATAGGATGAAAGGATCAAAGATTTAGAGCAGTAAATTATCTGCATTTTGTTGCTACGTAGTCGTTCCCCCCCTACCCCCATCATTTTTCAGATGAGGAACCTGAGAATCAGATAAGTGAAATTACTTGCCAAAGTCAAAATTTTCATAATTTACAGAGTCAAAATTTGAATCTAAGACTTATTCCCACATCTGGAGCTCTTTCCATTGTAATAGTGTTGCCTGTTTCTTTATTAAAAGTTGAAATTGCTAATTAAAAAAAATACTTGTTTAAAAAAATCACTACACTCAGTGAGGAATGCACATGAGGGAGTGTTTGAAGATAGAATCATTTACAAGGATGCTTTGCTTTATTCAGAAGAAATAATTTTAAGCAACTGGTTAAAAACTGGAATCTGGGCAGTGTTGTACCATTTACACTTTTTTCATCTATGATCTCACCTGTATTGAAGACTTTAAGTGTAGAAATTCCATTTACCTCCATTATATTTAGCAACTTTTCTATCCTTATAATCTTAAACAGTTGTATGGGAACAATGAAAGATTCGTTAATTTGCCTTGTGAGTTGTCCCACAGCTGCCACATGTCAGATGTAGGAATACAACTCAACTCTTCCTGAGTTAACTGACCATGTGACTGCCCTTGACTCTTGGGCTGTTATCAGTACACTTTTGAGTAAGGCTTGGAGCTCCAGTTTTTATAAGTCAAGAGACCAAATTCAACTGTATGAACCAAACTTTCTCATTCAGAATGAAGAGTCATGTTTATTTATTTTCAGTTCAATCAACACCTGTAAATTCATCTAAACTTTCACATCATTGTTGCTCTAGTTTACATTCATGAGACTCATTATTGGCCTGAATAAAATATTATGCCAGTGCTTAATAAATGTTATATAACATTGAAACTTTATGTAATTCACACAGTCCAACTCTTTCCTTCTCTCTAGCTCCATGCAATTCAATAGATATTTACCAAATAATATACCAAGTTGCATTTGCATTAATATTCAACAATGATTTGTGGTCTCTGGTGTTATTTCTTTGCTTGGTACTTGCCTGGTTCAGGTATTAAATCTAGATTTGTATCATAAAAGGAGTTTGGTGGGGTGTTTTCTTTCTCCATGAAAAAAATGTAGAGTAAAGGTATTAATTGTTCTTTCAAAATGTGATAGGATTCACCTAAAAATTCATGTGGTCCTGGGACTTTTTTCTTTTTTAGTTTATTTAGAACAAGTTCTATTCCTTTTTTCCTGAAACTGTACTGTTTAAGATCTAAATTTCATAAACTGTTAATTGTGTCATTTATTTTTTAATAGATATTTCTCTGTTTCTTCAAAGTTTTGTTTTTTCTGGTATAGAACGGGGCTAATTCTTGTAAAAAAGACATAAGTTGACATTCTAGGTTATAGCATATTTCCTCTCTATTCCCACAGGGACTCACACTTAGAAGCTTTCAGAAAAAGGGGAGCTTTAGATTTCAGTTTATCACATCAGTTTCAGGAAGGTTATCTGCATTGCAATTTTAGAGACTCTCCTAAATTATAGAAACACCCAACCCTCCACAGAGTATATAAATTACTTGGTTTTTTATTTTGCTAAACCAAAAGACTTTGATTCTTTTTCTTTTATTTTTTATTTGTATCATTTTTAAAGCTGTTGTGAAGAGTAAATGTGGGAGGAGGTAGAGAGAGATGTGGGTAGTAGAAATTGGCAGGAGTTTTAGGAAGGCAGGGAAGTCATTATGTCTAATGCTCATCTATGGTTTCTCTAATTCTTTGAACATGTAGTTGAAAATGCTAAGAGAATTTAGGGAGAGTGAATGACAAGACTTGGAAACTGGCCTGAACTGTAGGCTTGGGAAGTAAAGAAGTCTTGCTGTATTTAACAGCCCCTCCAGCTTGATCTGGGGCCAAAGTATGATAGCACATCTGTTCAGTCCTATCAAAGCTCCTGACACCATTCCATAGAATCCTTGGCTCTTAAAGAGATCCCTAGCTCAACTGGGCTAAGCTCACAGAGGTAGAGAGGATCACAGATCTAGGTAGTAACACCTGAGACAGTATGTTAAAAAACAGATGCTTTATGATTTAGTGGCAATGAACATTTGCAGTGGTAAGACCAGAAAATAGCCAAATAATTAAAAGCAAGCAGATCATTTGGAAAATCATCTTTCTATATGTTATTCTGGCCATTGTAGCCACATCTCTGTTCTCCTATGTGATGGCTTCAGTGCTACTTTGGAAACCTCCACATTCACTTTGAAAATCACCTTTGTAAGAGATGATCAATTCAATCTTCTCCTTCATGGTATTAGATATTATTTCTCTTTGAGGCATAGAAACATTCATGAGTAATTTAAAAAGACAAAGCTCAGGAGCACCATGTCCCATGTGTCTTAAATTTTTCCAGTTCTATTCATGAAGCCTTTTAATGCATTAGCATATTGAAAACCTTCTATAAAAAAACCCCAAACCTTTAATGCTTGTCCAGCAACAGAGTTTTAAAATTTTATTTGTACATTTCTAACAAGAAAAGATTCCCTGTGGTACTGAGTCATTTGCTGACACTGAAATAGAATTGGAATTGAAGGAGATATCCCCCTACAGCCTGATAAGTTTCTTCTTTTGAGAAGCTGCCTGATGTCAGGCCGAAGTGAGGCCTTAGGGGTTATGTCAGGATAGGGTTGGTCAGCTGACAACACAAAGTATTTAAGACATTTTTATACTTGACTATGTCTTTTCCACCAAACTAAACTATTAAAATATCAGAAAAAATTAGTTAACTATTCTCTACTGGAGGTGAATAAACATAGAAATCTAAAAAGAAACAAGAAGTCAGCATACCTCAAACTCAATAGGGCCACAATGTAGTTTAAGTTTCTCCTCAAATCTGTTCCTCCTCCTCCTAACTTCATTAGATTGGCCAGCAGCACCACCATTTACTCAGTTTAACAAAATTCAAAACCTTAAAATTATTTTTGGTTCTTTGTTTTCTCCCACCTTGCATATCCAATTAGTAACCAAAGTTTACACAATACATCTTTGTAACATCTCTTAATGTGGTTCCTTACTCAAAAGCCTCTGATCAAGACTCCTGGCTTTCATTCTTTCTCCTTTTCATTCATATTTCCTATTGTTATCTGTGCAATATTTTTCATGCATAGACATGGCAACATCATTTACTTGCCCAGAAACCTTCATGGGTTCTCTGTTGACTACTAACTAAAGTTGGATTTAATTTAATTCAGTTTAATAACTATATTAAGTATATGCTAGAAGGAAAATGTTTGGACGGGTACTAGTTGAGATACCATGTTTAGAGAAGACATGCCTTCACGGGGCTTAGAGCCCAAAAGACAGCCAAGTTAAATAATAGATAGAGTATTGACCTTGAAGTCAGGAAGATCTAAGATTGAAAACCAACTCAGATGGCCACTAGCTCTATAAATGGGTGTCATCCCAGCTCTTAGGCTCAATTTCCTCATCTGGAAAATGAACGTGATAAGAGCATCTTCTCTCCTGGACTGTTGTGGAGGTGAAATGAGATCATCTGTGTCAATCACTTTTCAAGCCTTCAAGCATTGTAGATATGCTAGATATTATGTTGGTTCATCTTCTCCATAGCATTACAGTACCTGATTTCTCTATTTCTTATTTCTGATGCTCCTCTTTTCTATTGCCAGATAGTTTAATGTAGATTCACAGTTTTTGTCTTTAAAGTCCAGGATAGTTCTCATGAGCTTACTTTTGTCCATTCTCTCTCCCCACCCTCATTTAAGGGAGTTAGCTTTGTTGACTATTCATTGAATTCAATAAGCTCAAAATCTCCAGACTAAAGAAGATTCTCCCCCAAACCCCCTCACTCCACCACCCCTTACCATTGAGTAGATGCTAGCCTCGATGCTCTCACTGTACTTTGAAAAAATATCAGCTACCCACTGCATTTCTTTTTCTTCACAATTTCTCTATGGAAAATACTTGCTCAGAATATAATAAAAGTCAGCTCATCTTTATCTGGAGATAAGTTCAACATAAAGATCCAAAATAACAAAGAAATAAAGTTTTAAAAGAGTAAGAAACTCCAAAAGGGTAAATGATGCTGATTTTCTACATAGCTATGAGCTGGAGAGGGGTAGGCAGACAATCAGGGAAGTATACAGTGTATATATTCATCAAATCCCAGAAGTACTACAAAGCCGACGCATTCAGGCAAACACCAAGTTTAGTCCACGAAGATCAGTTATTAAGCATAGCACTCAGCCATACAAGGCTATGACTAATTAAACTGACCTTATATTTAACCCTTGGGTAGCAGTTTCTTTGCTTAAAATTGGAACCTTATTGCTGGTAAATGTTTGGACTCCTGAGACCCTCTCTATAGAGACTCAAAGTTTCCAGGCTCTCACCTCCCCAAATCCTTCAGCCTTTCCTTCCAGCTGCAAATACACACTTTCCATAAGTCTCCATTGCTGATATAGGGCTATATTTTATGTGTTAGGGGCTTCATGTATAGAGTAGAGGAAGGTTGCCAACCTTGCAATCAGGAAAACTTGAATTTAAGTTCCTTATCATCCAACATGAAGCATTTTGCTTTCTCATCTTTTATGCACTGGTTATATGTAATATAAATATTTAAAGATTTGTGAGCTCATTTATATGGGCAATCCCTCCATCAATGCAGACCACAAACTCTTCAAGCCTCCTTAGGTTGCCCTATTATCTCCCATGTGCCTCTAGAAATGCTCTGTGGTTCATCCACCAATTCAATGCTCTTGAGCCTTCCTGCAGCTATTAAATGTCTTGAGGGTATCAACCTAGCACTCTGTTTTTTGGCTCTCATCCCTGCTCCATTACAGGACCATTATCTTGTCTGATCATACATGGACTTTATCATGTCTTTTACACCACTGCATGGGCAGAAATCAGGAGAATAGGGATTGTGTTCAAAACTTTGTATCTCCCATGCTTTGTATATGGTAAGTGTATAATAAATGTTTATTAACTTGAAACAAAAAAAAATTAAAGAAATGTTATTGCCTGAAATAGCTTTAATTCATTTTGGCACTTATTAAAGCACCCACTATGCACACAGCACTTCAAAGAGAAAGGAAGAAAATACCACTACCATCGCCACCACTATCACCACCACTACCAATAAGGAGATTACATTCTCTAGGAGTGAGAAGATATTTATTCAAATATAAATGTTTACATTGCTAATCAAGTAAAATCTGCATTCTAGAATTTTATATTCATACTCATTATCAGTTTTAAGGATGAAGAAATGGAAGCTCCGGGGTAGAGTAGGAGAAGAAATAGCATTGGAATTTGGGTCCCAAAGGAAGGAGTAGTATTGGAATTGGTGTCTCTGAGACCAGAGCTCATTCTACAATTGCTGTTTTTTTTCAGAGTATATTATAATATGGGGCAGAAAGGCTAGTTTCTGCTCAGTGGTGAAGGAAGAAAAAACAAATCTTCCACAGTCTGGGAGATCCCAGCTTACTAAATTGCACAGATATTCAACATACCTTTATTCAGTCATGTTCAAAACTTGGTGACCCCATTTGGGGTTTTCTTGGTAAAGACTCTGGAGTGGTTTGCCATTTCCTTCTCTAGCTCATTTTATAGATGAGAAAGCTGAAGCAAATAGGAATAAGTGACTTACCCATGGTCACACAGCTAGTAAGTGTCTGAAGCCACATCTGAACTCAGGAAGATGAGTTCTTGATCCCAAACCCAGTGCTGTATCCACCGCCTCACCTAGGTGCCCTCAGCACAACTAGCTTCTTGAAATAGGAGGAAGAGACAAAATGGAAGTAAACTCTGTTAAGTAACTCGCCCAGGGTCACACAACTACTAAGTGTCTGAGGCTAGATTTGAACTCAGTTCTTCCTGACTCAAGGGTCAGTACTCTACCTGCTGTACCATCCAGTTACCAGTATGCTGTATACACTGGAGTATACACCAAAAGATCATTTCATCCTTGTGGTCTTTTCTTCTGATTACCTGGTTCCTCCTTCACTTTAAGGAAAATGTCCTGGTCAGTCATGTGGTACAGTGGATACAGCACTGGTCCAAGAGTCAGAACGGCCTGAGTTCAAATCTTGTCTCAGAAACTTACTAGGTATATTACCCTGGGCAATTCACTTAACCCTATTTACCTCAATTTTTTCATCTGAAAAATGAGCTAGAGAAGGAAATGGCAAACCACTCTTTGCAAAGAAAATCTTTGCAAAGAAAACCCCAAATGGGATCACAAAAAATTGGATGCAACTGGAAATGACTGAACAGCAATTTGACCAGTAGGTTCAAACTTTTAGTAGCCTAGCAAACTTGAGATCAGGGAATGTTTTCATTTTTGTAAACCCAGAACCTTTGTTTCAAGGTTTTCATAGGCAAAGAATTCACCAACATGGGGTCAGCCTACTGGGGACAAACCTCTCAAGTTAGCCAAGTTCGTTCTCAACTAGCCGACTCAATCTGTTGCCAAGACTTTCTAGCGTGGTAGAACCCATGAGACCTTATACTTTCTGGCATACCCTTTGAGAGCCCTGGATTACCTCCATGCTATGAGAGGGACAACATGACTGCAAACCCTAACAAGGCAGAGAGGAAGAGGTTGGATTGTTTTCTCAAATGTCCCAAGTTCCTTTAAAGACTCCAAGCTTTTCTGAGGAACATGAGCTGCTTTTTTAAATGCCAGCATTTTGTTGGGGGTTTTGTATACTTTAAAGACTTAGAACATAATAATGTCTGAGAACTGAAAATGAGTATCACACAGAAGGCAATGGAGAGCTACATGGTGGCAGTTAGGTTGGCCAGTATATAGAGCACTGAACTCAGAGTCAAGAAGACCTTAATTATCGTACTTCAGACACTAGCAGTGTGACCCTGGACAAATCACTTAACCTCTCAGCCCTATTTCTTCCTCTATAAAATGGTTGTAATAATAACATTCTACCTCACAGTGTGAAGATCCAAGGAGATAACTCATATAAATTGTTTTGCAAACCTTAAAGCAAATCTATAAAACAATGTATAAATGGGTTATCTTAATGATTATTATTAATAATATTATGATGGATGTGAGCAAATTGCAACACAGAATAAATAATAGGCATTCGAGAATACTTATATAAAATATATAAGTGATGTCAACAGGAGCAGAAAGTGTATAGATCATGTGGTGAGGGCTTAGGATGTCAGTTGACATCCAGAGTTCTCCACTGGTATCCTAAAGAGGTCAGGAGAAAGTGAGAAAGGACTCTACCACATTAGACATATTTGCTGGGATGAATCTATGGGAAGGCACAGAGAAGAGTTCCACAGAATGTCTAGGCATAGATGAATTGTGACCTGTATCATCATTAGATGGAAAGTCTACATTGATCAAATGACAGATCCATATGAGTATGAATCTCATCAATAGGAGCTCAATAAATACTTGTTGACTTGCATTGAATTTCTGCTTTCTAATTATTCCGCCTTCTGCCTTCTGCCTTCTGCCTTCTCCATGGCCTGAGATTTGATCTTGGCATTGCCATTTCCCCATCTGCTCAAGGAAATCTCTTGATTTTGTAACTTCATAGACATTTAAGAGGCTTCAGGGTATAGTGCATAGAAATACTGAATGGAGATTCAGTAAGATCTAGGTTCAGATTCCACTTCTGTAACTATGGTCAAGTCATTTAACTTTAGCCTCATCTTCATCTATAAAATGAGGAAGTTATACTTGAAGGGCTCTAAGGTCCCCTTGTAGTCTGAATCTATGGTAATGTGAAACTATGTGATAGTTAGGGTGGGAAAAGTTGTGGAGACTATTGGCTAAAGTGTGTACATTATATAAACAAATCTGTTTATACTAATTTTATAAGCATTGTAAACATTTTACCAATGTTTATACCAATTCTATATCACCATGGTTGAGAACTGGATATCATTATGATGCAAATATAGATTTAAACACTGATCTCACACTAATGGATAAGGTGTGGCGCAGAGTTTTTATCCATGAGTTTTATTATTTTTTATGTATTTTTTATTTTTTTATTTTTATTTTTTTTAATTTTGGTCTGATTTATTAAAGATATAAAAATTCAGCACCTTCGAATTAGTTTGCAAGAACTGATTGAAATTAGGCAAGATTGGAATTGGACCAGTAAATTTCCAAAAACCTTTGCATAATTTGTGGTTGGAATTGAAAAACAAATATCATGACTTAATAAACACAGACAATAATGCCCTTCTTCCTTTTGGTTACACATATTTTGTGAGGTCTTTTTTTTAAAAGTTGTGACAGCCATTAAAATCAAATATCGAAATAAACTTAACTCACAACCAGATTTTTGAATTACAAACTTTCTCCCCATCTTTCCCCTGCCCCAACCCTAAAACAGCAATCCCATTGTAAAGCCCTTTCCCTGGTCTGCTCGCTGACTTTCTGGTAGGGCAGGGAGGGTATCCCTATCCCAGCCCCTGTATATCTTAATTCCTAGTTGCAGGTATTGCAGAACTTTAAATTCTAGATTCTTTCAGTTCCTCCATTGTCACCCACCCCAACTGGAAGGAAAAGCAATTCAATACAGGCTGTGGATGTGTGATTATACAGGACATCTTCATAGTGGACATATTGTGACACTGATCATATGTCCCTCCTTCCTATCCCTCTACCCCCTTGTTCTGTTCTCTACCCTGTCCCTGTCCCTTTATTGAAGTGTGAGCATCC
>JAQQSW010022151.1:0-10516 GCA_028646575.1 Pseudocheirus occidentalis
CTCTTTTCATGATTTTCTTGCATCATTTGCATGTCTCTTCCCAATTTTTCCTCCACTTCTCTTATTTGGTTTTCAAAATCCTTCTTAAGCTGATCTATCACTTGTAGACAGCCTTCATGTTTCTTGGAAAATTTTTGGTGTGGGAGTTCTGACTGGGTTGTCTTTTTCCCATTCCATGCTTTGAACCTTTTTGTCCCCAAAAAAGAATTCTAGAGTTCAGTTACTGTTCTTACTTTGCTTGCTTTGCCTTCTCATGTTGCCAGTGAATTACTTGATTTTTTAGCTCTGTGGAACTCTGCTTCCGGGGGGAGGGGGGGAAACTCTGTCCCAAATTGCTGGGATTTTCACAGCTGTTGGAACTATTAGGAGGCTTCTGCAGCCCCCACCAGTTTTGGCTCACTGAAAACACACCCCAGGACTACCACCCAAGACCATGAACCGAATCCAGGCCACTCAAAGGAAGAGCACTTAGCCTCTTAACTATCTCTTGGCCCTCCTGCAGTCTGCAGGGCAGGAGCTTGGAAGTAGCCAAATGGAGGCAGCTGCAGGGCTGCTGCTTCTGCTGCTTCCTTGTCCTGGAGGCAGTTTGGCCAGACCAATTTTCTCCCCCAAATTTAGCTGAGTTCCACTGACCTTTCACTTAGTGCTTGTTTCTTATGGCTGGATAATTCTGGAGACTGCCACAGCTGCCACTGCTCCACTCTCCTGAAAGCTTCAGCCATGGCTGCCCATGGGGCCAAGCAACAGTTTCAGACTGGGCTGGTTTTGGCTCCCAGCATGATGTGATGAGCCCTTCCTGCTGAGTTGCCTTGAGTGAGAGATGTGTTTTTCTGTATTTTTGTGAGAGTTTTAGCCCTAAAATTTGTTCAGAGTTGTATTTTATGGGTATTTTAGGTGGCTATGTGGGAGCTGCAGCATTTTCCTGCTTCTATGCTGCCATCTTGGCTCTGCCCCAAGTTCCCTTGATATTCTTTATCTTATGTTTTGGATTTTATTTTCTAATGCATTTTGCTATCATCTTCCATTTTACGACACTTATTCAAATCATATTCACAGTTATGACCATTAATTTTGTGTTTTTCTCCATCCTACCTAGTCTTTTTTTTCCCTCTCTTTGACTGATATTGGCCTCTTTTCAAAGAATAAGAAAGCAGTGGGAGAAGAATGTGCTTGACACTCATATAGATGTTCAATCTATCAGTTTCCTTTCCCCTTTATCCTTACTAAGGATGATATAGATACTCCTGATCAACTGAGCTTCTTATGTCAGTCAGAGGGTCCATTTAAATCACATAATTCTCAATGTGTCCCAAAACTGGCACTGTTACATTATCTCAGGACAAAGAGCTTTTCCTTGCTAAGCAAAAAGTTTATCACCATGCCTCTGATGGATAATGTTAGGCTCCCCCCCTTCCCAGAAGTCACGTCTCTGATGAATCAACACCACCCTTGCATGGAGTTGAGCTGAAACACAGGTCTAGGAAATTCTTGGATCCAGCTTCCATGAAGACTTGCCCAATCAGAACAAACAACTTTTAGACATAGTTCTGGCTGACCCTCTCTGGCTTTCCTTTTTCTATTCTCAGTGCTAAGTTTCTCAGAGACTAACATCCCTTCTGCCATTCTCCTAACCCCTACTCCAGGGCTCCATACAACTAGGGAAAGCCTCTCAAGTCTCCTTCATCAACAAGATCTCCTTTGCTCTAAGAAGGCTGAGATAACTCTTTCTTAGTTAGGGCTTGAAGAAACAAGAGACAAACAAGAGACATTTGGAAATGCCTTTCTAACAGCATAGGTGAGGGGAAGAGGAATGTGAAACTGTTTGCAAATAACTTAGAGTAAAGTAATTGGAAGAAAAGAATCTACCCTAGCTGAAAACCCTGAATTCCTGGATCAAGGCAAAGGGGCAGTCTTTATCCAACCCTCTTAAAGATGGCAGAGGGAGGTAGGGAAGGCCCTCAGGAGGGGCCTCTAAAGGGGAAGAAATTTGATATTATCCTAACAATGGAACTCCCAAGGAGGAGAATATTTTGTCTTGTGAGCTGGGGTACACTGAGGAAATACTGGGTCAGAGTGTTGGAGGAAAAAACAGTTTGATATTTAATATTGTAGGCACAATCTTGACAGAAATAATTTTATTAATTAAATTATTCTAATCTACTTAGAGAAGGGGGTCCAAAAATGGTCGATTTCCTCAGACCTTCGAAAAATCTCTCTGACACAAGTCATTTTGGAGTAATAGTTTATAATATTCTCAGGCAATACACAAAATTCAACAGTCAAGATTAAGCAAGAGTTAAGAGTTTAAGTAGTAATCCTGAAAAATATTAATTTATAATATTAGCACCCAGTAGAGTATTATTTTCCTAATCCCTTTCACCACTTCCTGAATGGATTCTTATTTCTACCTGATCAAAGGTAAACTCCAGAGATAGACTCATTAGCTAAAATAACCAGTTCATTCCCATGGTCTAGTTTAGTGGCAGAGAAAGAGGATATTGCTCTTAAGTTGACATATTCTGTTTCCTTGTTTAATCACTGCTTCAACTCCTTTCTTAGGAAGAATAAAATTTTACCTGAATTTTCACCCAGTTTCCATAAAGAAAGTGACCTTTCTTTGGCAAGATCCAAGAGATTTAGAGCAAGGCAATGTTTTCCTAGAAATCTGATTAAATACTAATAAGATTTCTCATTTACATGGGAACAAAGACTTTAGACTCAACTACTATCTTAACATCATTTTGTAATATGTGTCCTGAAAAGGCAAGAGGGGCAAAGGCCAATGCGCTAAGAGCTAGTATTGGTGCCGACAATGGCGCACAGAGTTTGCAAGTAAAAGGCTCATTTCCTCTTGTTGCCCTTACCTGAGTATCAAATGAAATAATACTTGTGAAGTGCTTAGTCCAGTGCCTGGCACATAGTGAGCATTATATAAATGCTAGCTCTTCCTGCTACTACTCAGACACGTAATAAAGAGGTAGTGACTGTGTCGGAGGTGTCATCTGGGCTGTGGCCCCTCTGTTTCTCATGTTACTCATGCTCATGCTTATTGCTGCACCTCAGGAGACTCACTCATCATGTGGACTAGGTAATGAAGATCTGGAACTCAGCCATTCCAAGAAGGGCAAACGGATTTATGTTCCAAAACAGGGCAAAGATTTATGTTCTTCATTTTCTGCTACTTTCTTCAAGGGATCATTAGCTTTACTTGTTTGTTTTGTTTTAACCATATTTTTATTTTCATAAAAATTTTCTTTTGGATTTAAACCCCAGAACACAAATACAGAATAGAGAAAAGAAACAAAAACATACCATAAACTTATATTTGGAACTTAAATACAAAGTTAAAAAGGGGGGAAAAATCAAGTCGTGTGCATTGTAAAACATGAGAGGATTCAAAATATGTAACAATAAATTTTCATTTCAAGAAAGCCTTGTAATAGCAAGTTTTTAAAAGAATGACCACAGTCTGGATAAAGGTTTTTTAGGAGCTTTTAATAATATTTAAATTTAGCAGTTGAATAGCTCGGCTGCCTCGGGGCCAATTAAAAGAAAGAGAGAGCAGCCCCCACCACAGGAAGTGCAGGCTCTTATATACCATCCTACCCCAACTGAGCTGCTAATCAACATAATTGATGATCAGACCAACCACTGCCCAGGTGCAAACAATTCCTTGGCACTCAAATCCTGGTGTTGAAGAAAGAAACCAGCAAGAAACAAACCACCTAGGCTCGCTCCCAGGCCAGCCCACCTACCCCCATCCCAGGTCCACAGCCCAACCAGTTCCTGGCCACTTCAGCCTGTAAGATAAATAATACTCATTGTGTTGAGAATTGTCCATCTTTTCTTTGCTTCCTTGTGAGTTTTCTTGTTCTTTGCTATTCACTTTTTTACTTTGTTCTTTTTTTCCCTTCCCCCAACCCTCCCCCAAAGGCCACAATAAAGTTTAGATATATTTCTCTATAATTACAGATATATAAATACACACATACATATATACATACCTACATAGACATATAGACACATATACATACATATATAGACAAACCTATTCTACTCCTGATCTTTATTTTTATGTATGTGCATATCTCTTCTTTCCTATCCCTCCTGCCTCCTTTAGTTTACTTCTACCCACTACCTTGCTGTCCTATGACTTACTTACCTACCCTCCTCCAGGGATCCCTCCTCTAGCCTCCCATTCTCATAAATCTAAACACCCTTCTATACCCCTATTTTAAAGATTCCTCCCTAGTCTTCTCCCCCCTCCCTATTCCCTGACATTTTATTTCTTCTGAATTTAGAAGATTTTATACTCTTCTAAATATATGCCTTGTTTCATCTTAAATCCATTCCTGATGAAAGTATGTTGCCAGAACTACCAGTCCTCCTCTCCCAACTACTTCCTACAGTCTTCCTCTTGCACTCTATTTGTATAAAATAATTATTCTTTTTTTTCTTTTTCTTTTTGGAGGGCAATTGGCGTTAAGTGACTTGCCCAAAGTCACATGGCTAGTAAGTGTGTCAAGTGTCTGAGGCTGGATTTGAATTCACGTCCTCCTGACTTCAGGGCTGGTGCTATATTCACTGTGCCACCTAGCCACCCTCTAAAATAATTATTCTTTTAAGTTGTTCCTAAATGGTTTTATTTTTAAAATTTGTATCATACTCAGATTTACCCCAATCTTTCTTATGGACTACCCAATTATTGATAAATATCTTAGGCACACATTTTGCATATATAAAAAAGCAAACAGCCTGTCTTTATACATCCCTTATAGTCAGTCTTTGTTATATGTCTTATATTTCTCTTGGTTCTTGTATGTCAAATCTTCTATTAAGTTTAGGATTTTCTTAAAACAAAGTCTTGAAAGTCTGAGAGTTTGTCAAGTATTCAGTTTTTTTTTCATTCAGGATAATACTTTGCAGAGCATGATATTTTTGGCCAGAGCCCCAGTTCTCTTGCTCTTTGATATGCTGTATTACAAGACCTATGGTCCTTTGATATCTTTTCTGCTAGGTCTTATGTAATTCTGATTGTGGTCAAATTAAATTGTTTTAATCTTGATGCCTATAATATTCTTTTCCTTGAGTTTGTGATTTTAGAATTTGACTATGATATTCCTGTAAGTTTTTCTCAAAAGATCTCTTTTAAGTGGTGATTGATGGATTCTTTCTATTTCTACTTTCCTCTCTTACTCTAATGCTTCAGGACATTTTAATGATTTCTTGTATTATTATATCAAGATTTTATTTACTGCAACTTTCAGTTAGTCCAATTTTTTTATATTTTTCTCTTCTTGATCTATTCTCCAAAATGATTGATTTTCTTATAAGATGTTTCACTTTATCTTCTATTTTTTCATTATTCATATTTTATTTAATCATTAATATAACATTAATCTGTTATAATTTCAGTGGCTTCTCTTTGCCCGATTCTAATTTTCAAGGTGTCATTTTCTTCCTTAAGGTTCTGGATGTCCTTTCCTAATTGGTTGACTTTCCTTTCATATACTTCTTGGTTTTTCTTGCATCATTCTTATTCATTTTTTATAAGTTTTTCCTCCATATCTGTCATTTGATTTTTAAAGTCTTTTTTAAGATCTTCTGTGAATTATTTTTGGGAAAATGTCCATTTTACACTACTCTTTGGATATTTCTTTAATATCCTCCTCTGGAGATGAACTCTGGTCATCTCTATTCCCATAATAGCTTACTGTAGTTGGATTCTTTCTTCTTTGCCTGTGCATTTTTTGTGGTAATAATTTTGTAACCACCTCTAGCTCTGGGGTGTGGGAAATGGTGCCCCTTGCCCCAGATTTTCAGTTGTCCCTTCTAGTCTGGAATCAAAGCCAAACCTCCAACTTCCCATAGACAGGGGCTTTCTGCCTCAGTCCCTCTGCACTCATTGTGTGCAGGTGCATGCCGGTTCCTTCTAACCACTGCAGCTCTTTGCAGCACAGCTGGGTCTAGCACTCCTTGTCAGCAGAGGTTCCCTCAATCTTCCCAGGTTCAAACTCCCATGTCCCCTCACTGTGGGGGTGGAGGGAAAGTTCCTGTGACTGAGGTAGAGGCAGCCTCTCAAACCAACCATCTCCAGGACTTGCCTCTTGTTCAAACAGAACCTAGGCTGGAGGTGTTTACTCTTTACAAGGACCAATCCTCATCCTGGGATTTTTCTTCCAATCTTCTCAATTTGTCCTAGGAGGACCCTGGTTATGCCCCTATTTTTATCACCACCCATACTTTGTTTGCCCTAAGATGCTATTTTAAGTTTTTTGTGGGGGAAAATCTTGAGAGTTTGCAATTTTCTGACCTACTTTGTCATCTTCCCAGAATTCTCTCCTGCATATATATATATATACATATATATTATATTATATTATATTATATTATATTATATTATATTATATTATATTATATTATATTATATTATATTATATTATATTATATTATATTATATTACATTATATTACATTACATTACATTATATTATATTATATTATATTCAATATATTCAATCTCTTTCTTCCTATATTGCAGACCTGTTTTAAGCTCCAAGTACATATTGTCTCCCATTCTTGCTCTCTTTCCTCTGTGTAACACTTTTTCTCTTCATAATATTCTGACAAGGGTCAAGTATCTCCATTTTCACCTCAGATCCCCTTTTTCCCCCCAGTGATTCTTTTGGGTACATCTCATGGTCTCTAACAATCTGGAATGTAGATGTTGTCTTCCAGTTCTTCACTTTCTCCTCCATGAGAAAGACAACATACTCAGAATCACAGATAAGTCACTTGACTATAGTAGAGACTGTAGACTTGATGTAGGTCATTACATGCTTTCCCCTGTTCTACATAGTGGTTAAGGTTTACAAGATTTAAAAAAGAAAGAAAGGGGGATAAAATTTACTGGTGTTTATACTTTACTTCTAAGCACCTTGTTAAGTTCTTTACAGTTAATTTTCTTTGTTCAGTCATGTCTAACTCTTTATGACCCTGTGGACATAGTACATTAATACTGTCCATGGGATTTTTTTTTTTGGCAAAGATTCTAGAGTGGTTTGCAATTTCATTCTCTAGTGGATTGAGGATAACACAGGTTAAATGATTTGCCCAAGGTCACAGAGCCAGCAAGTTTGAGGTTATATTTGAACTCAAGTCTTCCTGACACCAGGTCCAGCACTCTATCCACTGAGTAACCCTGCTCTCTCTTATAGTCAATTACTATCTCTTAATAACTCGACAACCACACTCGACTTCCTTTACTTATTCTAAAAAAATTCTACAGCTACTTTCCCTTACATTTTTCTCAGTTTCTCCTGAATTTCTACTCCTCACATTCAACCTATGGCCTATTTCAATTCATCTACAAATCATCCATTCAATTTCCTTCCCTGCCTTATTTGGCTCAAGTTCTTTTATTTTCCTCCCCCTTTCACATTTCAACCAATGAGATGCAATCTGTGGTATGTTGATAAATGTTTGACAAATTCTCAAATTTAAAAAATGTGGGTATAAAGCAGGCCTGCACAACCTGCAGCCTGCTGAAGGACTTTGGATGGCCCACAAAAACTGTAGAGGAAAACATCCTCTACATTTTTCCCAGGTTGCCCCAAATCCTTTGGCGTGCCTGTGTGCCATAAGCAGCATGTGGGTTGCAGGTTGTGTAACCCTGTTTTAGACACTTTTAAGCTTACACTACATTACTTACTTTTTCTCCATCATTTTCTTAAGTGTAGACAATCAGTCATGAGGACATTAATTAAAGACCTTTCAACCCCAACCAAGTCTTAGGTGTTATTTAAAGGATCTATTTGTAGCAGCAAGCACCCTAGAATACCCAGGATGGCTGCTAGCACAGGTTTTTAGATCTGCTTTTCTAAAGGACAGCACCTCAAAATGGGTTAACAATCCTACTTTAATCAAACATATCATTAACCTAGTTCAGGGGTAAAAGTCAGCTTCCTGAACTACAGAGACTACAAACAGAAGTTACAAGCAGACAAAGAAAATACAGACGAGAAAGAGATAAATAATTAGGGCTTCTAGCTGTCTAACCATTACATACATACCTAATTAGTTACCAGAGAGGGAAACACCAATATCTGGGTTTTCAAAGCTGGAGGGGGGTGGGCTCAATGGCTGCCCAGAGTCTCATCTGACCAAATCGCAAAACTCTTCCCAAAGTGAACTACAAAGCCAAACTTCACATCAGGTTATATACAGCCTTTTCCTGGGTCAGAGAATGTCACAACCCTCTTGACCCACTGCCCAATCACAAAGTAACAAGGTATGGACATTTCTGAAAAACAAGCCTCCCACCACAGGCTCCATGTGACCACATTCAGCCTATTACAGGGCAGAGTATATTTTCAAATCAGGGAAGGTTCTTAGATTCACTTAAGCCTATCAAGGGGCCAAGGGAAGATCTTCAGATTCTCATTACACTGCTCCATATGGATAATGAAATGTGGAAGAGGCTACAGAAAATAGACTCTGGAGTCTCTAGAATAATGGCCTCAGTATCTGTGCACATCCTTTCAACAAATTCCAGCATGTTACTGAGGTAGGGCCAAATGGAACCCCTTAGATTTATGTAATTAACATCATATAGTATTGTTTCCCCAGTGGAGTGAATGATTTCTTCTGTAGTGATGGAGATGAAGGAACCTGGGTTTCTTTGTTCTATAAATGCCCCTTACATGTCTAACCCCAGTCCAAAAGTCCATTAACATGAGATTCTCTCTTTATGATGGTGTAGCATTGATGCAATATTCACAGTGCTGATGGTAACTGTGAATATGCCAGCATAGTGCTCAATTGCAAAATATAAAAGATTCTCTATATAGAGGATACAAACCAAAGATTTATTCAGACACCAGAGAACCAAATCCCAACACCAGGAAACTGAATTCATCATAGTAACATAGAAGTTAATACACCATAATGCAGCAGAGAGCCATACCATCCTTTAGCCTTTCTACAAACCAGCACCCACAAGCCTAGGTCTTTCCCTGAGTGTGTCCTCTCTTCCCTCTACAGTCTAGTTGCTCTGACTCCCATCTTCCTGGGGGCTCTGCTCCACCCTTCCTCAAACTCCTCCCAACATAGGCTTCATGTAACTACACTTAGCCTATTAGGGGGCAGGGAAGAGCATTAAATACCCATTACCGTTATAGGTGGAGATCAATGTCTTGCCCTAAATGAGAGAGAGGTGGAGTGGAACAAGAGAACTGTACTCTCTGAAGACCTTCTTTGAGTCATTCAGATCACTTGTGGCTTCTAGATTCAAGAGGTAAGATGGACAAGGCAAACCCCAGTTTCAGTTGCTGAAGGAAAAGACTCTGAGAAGATATGAGGGGAGCCAAAAGTCTGTATAATGTCCCTATCCCCAGTGTAGCACCCTGGGGATAGGGTGCTACACTATCCCCAAGTTGCTCCCCAAAGTGTAGCACCATGGGATTAGTCACCCTATCCCCAGGGTGCTACACTTTGGGGAGTTTCCTCTTGGGTGAAATCTGGATTTTTCCTTGGATGAGTTAACTTGTTCCCAATGGGAGTGCACTCAGTGTTGCCTGGTATATACTCTTCTATGCATACATTCTACAATTTCTGTTTTTTACTAATTCAGATAAACAGGTTTATTAGCAACCTGCTATATGTGTGTTACTTGTGGAACTGATATTTGGTAGGAAAGGGATTGAGTCTTGGATACAGATTTTGGGGTCCTCCTTCCACTCAATAATGATACAGTGATCAAAAGCTAACATAAACCCTATCATATCCACCTAGACTAACAATATTTAAAGGAGCAGCCTAGTAACCCCTTTCTGTTTTTATTTTTTAATTTATTGCATAGAACAAGCATTTCTATAACATAATTTTAAAAAATGATTGCTGATAAACTGCAAATCTGTTACATAAAATTTGCTATTCCTTTTAAATATATAATACATTTATCATATAAATTTCTTTTTTTCTTCCCCTTCCTTGCCCACCCTAGAAACCTTAGACTGCCTTTTTATGAGGAGAACAGAGAAGCCAACCTTCTCTCCCCAACCTCCTGCTCCCCACCCTGTCATGAATTAAAATCTCTCTTGCAGAAGAGTGGTGAGAGAAGAGGCTAGAGATGTCTATTTTGCCTCCCTTCAACTACACAATGACATCCCTAGGCTACCTGTGGGGAAAGGACTTTACTACATATGAGAGTCTACTCTACACCTATGAAGAAGCTTATAGTAGACTTAAGGTACATAGTTGAACAAAGTTAGCATTTCCACCCCTATATAGATGTCCTTGGCCTACTCAAAATTGTAAATGTTATAGCCTGGACAAAGTATGACATTAACAACCTTGCCAATCTTTTTATCCTCTATCTGTAGCTAAGATTAGTCAAAACAGATTTATTTTCACCAGAGGAATGCCATATACCTTTATTATCCTTACCCAAGGTTACTTGAACTACCCCTGAACTCTCTCTGACACTGCCACATTATGGTGAGCAGAAACACAAAATA
>JAQQSW010022152.1:0-10515 GCA_028646575.1 Pseudocheirus occidentalis
ACAGCTGCTAGAGCTATTGGGGGGTGCTGCAGCCCCCACCAGCTTTGCTTTGCTTAAAGTGCACCCCAGGACCACCACCCAAGACCATTATCCAGATCCAGGCTTCTCAACACAAGAGCCCTTTGGCCCTGATCAGTCACCTTGGTTCCCCTGTAATCTGCAGGCCAAGAGTTCTGAAGCTGCCCTGTGGAGGAAGTTGCTTTTTGCAGCCATTCCTGCCGCTTCCCACCTCTTCCCTCTACTTCCCTGCCCTGGGGGCAATTCGGCTGGAACTGCTTTTCTCCCCCAAATTTATACTGAATTCCACTGACCTTTCTCTTAGCCTTATTTCTCCTGGCTTGATAACTGTGGAAATTGCCCCAGGTGCCGCAGATCCGCTCTCCTGTATACTCCAGCTGCAGCTCCTCTGGACTTCCCTGGGGCCTGGCCCTGGGTTCTGGCTGGGCTGGACTGGCCTCTGCTCCCAGCCTGCTGTGATGAGCCCGACCTTCTGAGCTGCCTTCAGCAAGAGATGTGTTTTCTGTATTTTCGTGAGTTTTGGAGCCTTAAAATTTGTTTAGAGTCATATTTTATGGGTATTTAAGGTGGCTCTGTGGGAGCTGAGAAACTTTGCTGCTTCTACATCTCCATATTGGCTCCACCCCCTGTCTTCTCCAGGATTGTTTTTAAGAGAAGTGTCTACACAATATGAAAGGCATCATGGTATATTGGATGGGGTGATGAACTTTGTGGAGTCAACAAGACTCAGCTTCAAACACTGCCTCTGATACTTACTCCTGAATGACTGCATTGAAGTTATTTAACCTCTCAGAACCTCATTGGTTAAATAGGAATGATCATAACAGTAGTACCTACAGCACCTACCTTACAGGGCTATTGTAAAGTTAAAATACACACACACATATACACATATGTATATACATGTGTACATATATATGTATGTATACGTAAGCATAAGTATATAAACATTTTATAAGCTTTAAAATATTCTATAAATTTATATTATTATTATTACTTTGTGTGACTTTAGGCAAATCATTTGACAAAGAATGACATCAAATGTCTAAAATTCCACTGTAATATTATAAAGAATATTTGCTGGAAATGAGCTAAATTTATAAAGGGTTATTCCCCAATTGATAAGTGGTCAAGGGATATGAACTGACAGTTTTCAGAAAAAGAAATAAAAGCTATCTATGAAGTCACATAAAAAGTGCTCTAAAACACTACTGATTAGAGAAATATGTATTAAGACAACTCTGAGATACCACCTCATACCTAGCAGATTAGCTAACATGACAAAAAAAGAAAATGACAAATGCTTAAGGTGATGTGGAAAAATAGGTACACTAATATACTGTTGGTGGAGTTGTGAACAGGTACAACCATTCTGGAGAGCAATTTGGAACTATGCCCAAAAGGCTATAAAAATCGTGTATTGACCCAGCAATGTCTATATCCCCCAAAAGAGCAAAGAAAATGGAAAATTACATATTTGAACAAAAATATTTATACCAACTCTTTTGTAGTGGCAAGTAACTGGAAATTGAGAGGATGCAAATCAATTGATAAATGGTTGAACAAGTTGCAGTATATAATTGTGATGGAATGCTACTGTATTATAGGAAATGACAAGGCAGATGGTTTCAGAAAAACCTGGGAAGACATATATGAACTGATATAAAGTGAAGTGAGCTGAACCAAAAGAATGTTGTACACAGTAACAGCTATATTAAATGATAATCAACTGTGAAAATTTAGTTGCTCTAATCAACATAATGATCTAAAACAATCCCAAAGGACCCAAGATAAAAAATGCTATCCGTCTCCAAAGAGAAAACTGATGAACTCTCAGTAGAGATTGAAGCACACTTTTTTCGCTTTCTATATTTCTTGTTTTTCATTTTTTATTGTTTTTTTACAACATGGATAACATGAAAGTGTTTTTCATATGTAATTAATATTATATTGCTGTCTTCTCAGTGGGTGAGGGAGGGGCAGGAGGAAGGGAGAGAATATGTAACTAAAAATTGTTTTAAAGAAAGTTCAAAATATTTTTAAAGAAAAAAGAATTTAAGGGAGTGAAACAGAAGAAAGAGTAACGTTTTCCCTTTCAATGTCATCATTATCACCTTATAGAAGTTTTTGGATTATGTATGTGCCTTTCTTGTGGTGACATTATGGTACTATTGAAACAAATGTCCATTTTGCATTTTTTCCAACTAAAGCACCCTTAATGTTTGGTATCAGTGAATCTAGTAAAATCAGATTTCCTCTTTATATTTCTTTTTAAAAAGAGATGCACACATATATCTATATAGTATATTTGTATAATACATAGTTCTTACATTTACCTACAGATATACTACAGAGATAGCTGTTTGTATTTTGCATATATACATCTGTGTGTGTATCTGTGTGTGTGTGTGTGTGTACATTTGTGTGTTAATCTGAAAATGAAAAACACTTGGTAACCATAATACCACTGTGGAGTACTTTTAGGAGTAATCCTCAAGCTAATGAGATGTCTCTACAATTAAAAAAAAAAGGAATTCTAAAGTGGTCTGGAGTTAAGATCAAAGCTGAAATCTGTTTTCTTTCCCTGTTAGATCCTGAAGAAGGCAAATACATTAATGCTGAAAATCAAATTACTCTTATTAAAAAGTCTTTGTACTTATGCTAGAAAACCAATAAGGTTTCAAAGTGTCATATGATTTCATGCAAATTTTTCACAACAAAGCAGAATAGCAGAAGGAAAGAAAACAATAGACCTTTCTTTGTAATGGACACATTGGTACATTACTTCATTCTAGTAGAATAACTCAGTGAAACTATCAAAGCTAGAATTTCAACTATTTATAATTATGGAAATAACTGAGGCTAGGTGTTTAGATCCTGCCCATTACCTATGGTAAATGCTAGATAGGAGGAGTATATTAAATATAAGGTAAGCACTCTGGTAGAATGTAAGTATGGAGTAGAAAGGTCTTTTTATAGTTATGTTTTCCTTCAAAAATTTCAAGCTATTAAGAGATTGTCCATTTTATTTAGTCCAATCTTGCCCATACTACAGAATGCATTGGATGACCATCCCTTTGAATTGAGTGACAAGTACTATAGATGTACATTGAATTGTGCACAGACTTAAAGAAGAGTGAGGTGGACAATATTTCTGAATTTTTTTTATGATCTCAAGTTGTTAACTATTGTTTTTTAAAAACCCAAATGTTCTCCCCAAAATGCCACACATTTTGACACTACAATCTTTGAAGGTTCTAAATTATGAATAACCCCAGACAATGGAGAGATGTCTTTTACATGTATTTACATGTATGTACATGTATTTACAGCAGCTCTTTTTGTGGTAGCCAAGAATTGGACATTGAGGGGATGCCCATCAATTGGGGAATGGCTGAACAAGTTGTGGTATATAAATGTAATGGAATACTATTGTGCCATAAGAAATTTGGTACAGATGGACCTCATAATAACCTGGAGAGATTTATATAAACTGATGCTAAGTGAGGGAAGCAGAACCAGGAGAATATTGTGTACGTTTACAGACACATAGTATCTGTGATGACTGACTTTGATAGACTGGACTCCCTCAGTAATACAAGGTTATAAGAAAACTCCAAAGTACTCATCATGGAAAAGGCTATCCACATCCAGAGAAAGAATTAGGGAGTCTGAATGCATCTTGAAGCAAACTACTTGTTCTCTCTCTTTTTCATTTTGTTTTGTTTCTTCTTCCTCATTATTCATTCCATTGGTTAAAATTCTTCTTTACAACCTGACTAATGTTTAAGGTGAAGGTATATGTAGAACCTATATCAGATTGCGTGCTGCCATCAGGTGGGGGAGGAAGGGATAGAAAATTTGGAATTCAAAAACTTGTGCAACTGAATGATGCAAACTAATAGTAAATATTTTTTATTAAAAATAATGTTAAAGTCCTAAAAAAAAAATAAAAAAACAATAAATAGATAAATAAATAAATGACTTGCCCGTAGTCACACAGAAAGTAAGTATCTAAAGACAGATTTTATTTCAGGTGCTCCTAACTCCAGGCCCAGCACCTATCTACTATGCCACCAGATTAATTTGTAGGTATTAAAGTGTTTCCGATGATTAGCTATGCCCAGTAAGTATATAGGAGGGCTATTACAAGGGTAATGTACATTCTGAAAAAGAGATGAATCATATAACAAGAGTGAGGAGTAATATTACTGTACTCTAAGAAACAAGGAACAGGATGCTTTTGGAAAAACTTGGGAAGATTTACATGAACTGTTACAAAGTGAAATGAGCAGAACAACAAACATTGTACACAGCAACAACAATATCAGATGATAACCAATTGTGAATGATTTGGCTATTCTCAGCAATATAATGATCCAAGACATTTCTGAAGGACTTATAATGAAAAAAGAGAAATAACTTATGGAGTCTGAAAGCAGATTACAGTATACTTTTTTTTTTAACTCTATCATTCTTGGGTTTGCTTTTTTATTTTTGGTTTGCATTTTCTTTTGTAACCTGGCTAATGTAGAAATGTCTTGTATGACTGCAAATGTATAATTTATATCAATTTGCTTGCCTTCTCAAGAAGGGAGAAAAGGAGAGAAGGAGAGAGTTTGAAACTTGAAATTTAAAAAAAGAAAATTTAAAATCTTTGTTTACATGTAATTGAAAAAAAAGAATAAGGGATAACAGATAATCAACCAAAATGATTCCCTGACACCCATGAATTATAAAAGGACATAGAACAGTGGTTCTGAACCTTCCTAATGCTGTGACCCTTTAATACTCATATGTGGGCATATCTGCATGTGGACGGACCTGCCTGGAGATGGACAGAGGAGTGGTGTCTCAGTTCCTAAGACCATTGGAAATATGTTTTCCAATTGTCTTAGGTGACCCCTGTAACCCCTGTGAAAAGGTTATTTGACCCCCAACGGGTTCACGACCCACAGGTTGAGAACCACTAACATAGAAGAAGGCTACTAGCACTCAGGGTAGACTCTTTGTGGAAGACCTATTAAAGAACATGGACTAGAATCACCCAGGATGAGAAGGCATGAAAGGAATACATAAGTGAAGGGGATGCCTACATGAATCAGGTCAGAGACCTACTGAAACACTGAAGAATCTTCTCTCTTTTAACTAATATAATAAAAGAATTAATATCTTTGTAAATTTTACAAGATGATTTTGTTTTTCAGCAAATAATTCAACATTAAAAAATTAGTCAAATAAATTACATGGCATGGAACAAACTATTTAGCAAAATCTACTTAAGTTGATTCAGTTGATGCTCAATGTTGTTTATCAGTCATTTTTCAGTTGTGTCTGACTCTCTGTGACCCCGTTTGGGTTTTTCTTGGCAAAGAAACTGGAGTGGTTTGCCATTTCCTTCTCCAATTCATTTTATAGATGAGGAAACTGAAGCAAATAGGGTTAAGGGAATTGCCAAGGGTCACACAGTTAATAATCTGAGGCCAGGTCTGAACGCAGGAAGATGAATCTTCCTGATTCCCGGTCCAGCACTCTATGGACTACACCACCTGGCTACCCAACTAGACTGCACACAGTTGATTCTCACTACAGATTAATTCAGACTCTCTTTCAAGCACTATTGATAGGACACACTGAGAAGGATTATTTGCTACAGCTCAAGTAGAACAATAAGAAAGAATACATCATACTTCATTGATCCAATTCAATACCTTGTGTATTAGAAACCTTTAGTCTCCAATACAAATAGAACTCTCGTTTGAAGCCTACAATGAAGTTTGTATTGTTATTAGAATTTAGGACTCTCAACTGAAGAGACTATTTAGTGTACTAAACCTCAGAGAAGGACATCTCATTAGTTAATGTTTGATAAAGTTACTTTAATTAATTAAAAAGTGTTCAAAATTAAACACTTCAGGAAAGATTAGTAAAGTGGGGTTTTTTTGTTTGTTTTTTAATCAGCCAGGGATAACATGCAGTAGAAAGCAATGAAAAGTATTTTCACATGTACAAAAGTAAAGGGTGGAATTTTTTTAATGCATTCTAAAACATGTTCGTAATTAATTATTGATTTTTTTCTAGGTCTGCTGGTTTTCTAGACCCAATTAGAAACATCCATGATTTAATATTGAAAGCTTACTTAAAATCTAGTACACGTCTTGATATTTTAATGTCAACTGTATTAGGACAACTATACCAACTCCCTCCTATGAGTACAAACTACAGTCTAAATTTTATTCCAGTCTAGACTCGCCAATAATTTGAATACTTTTCTGAAAATCCCTTTTCTTCTTTTCTAGAGCTGTCTGATTCATCACACATCTATTCACTTCTTTCTCTTCTCTAGATACTCCTAAAACTTAGCCTTACTGACTAAAATAGGAATAGGCTTAGGACACCTATTTCTAATAAAATAGGAAAACTTATGCTTTATTTCAGGGGTAGGAGGAGAAGTTGTTGATTTTTTTCTTAATTGTGATATCTTCCCTATTACTTTCTGGTCAGAATGATAACATTGGCCTAGATCAGTATCCTTTCAATTCAATTGGATAATCTTTATTAAGCACCTGTGTGCACCTTGGGCAAATTCTCTACTAAATTTTAAAAGCAATTTTATTGGTACCTTTTTTATTTGATATCACCTACCTAGTTCTATGTATTTTCATTGTCACTATATTTATATTGGCTATTATATGGCCCTCATCAGAGATATTTGATGCAAGGTTTTCCCCCAATCAAGAGAGCTTCTCTTTTTATTCTAGTTTTAATAATTTCATTAGTGCAAAACCTTTTCAATTTCTTTTAATTGAAATTATCTATTTTATTGTCTTGTGATTGCCTCCAGCAATAGAGGCAGTTGGCGGTAGAGTGGATAGATAACTGGGTCTAAAGTCAGAAAGTCCTGAGTTCAAATTCAACTTTAGACATGCACTCTTTGATAATAATTGTTGTCATAGCTAAATAACAAAGCTTATAAAGGAGAAAGCCAGCTAAAGATACCTAGATGGAAATGGCTTCCCCTGACCAGATGCCTTGAGACTGTTGAATCTCATGATCAAGCCACATTTTCAACCAGAGGAGCTGAAGACTTTTAGTCCACGTTATCATTAAATGTCCACCAATAAGAGTTGAGTTTCATTTGTCAGGAAAATTCCATTTCAGAAGGGATTTAAGATGATTCAGAACCTTCCATTTAGTCTCTTTGGTTACTGAGAGAAACCATTGACCATCAATTCATTATTGATGATATGATCATCAACATACAGGCTATCCCAATTAAGAAATTGATTGCAAATTACCCAGAAACTCGGTCTCTCGGGGGTTTTCATTCATCACAGCCTTATGTAGTAATACTCGTAATTTTTAAAGGAGACTTCCCTTTCTATTATTTCCTCCCAAGATTTTGTCCTCGCTATTTAGAAACACTATTGACTTTTGTGGATTTACCTAGCATTCTGTTACTTTATTGAAACTGTCGTCTCATTCTTACAAATTTAAAGAGGACTTATGGGATGGAATAGACAAAAATCATACAGATTGAAAATGTAGAGAGAGATTATGATTGGTACCAGTAAAAGGTGTAGCCACATGGACGAAAAGGTAGATTTGTCAAAATACCATACAAAACACTACATAAAGCAGGGAGGAAGACAGAAATATCAATAGGATGCAATCCCTATCATCTTTGTTCTGCATATAGTTTAGTCATTTGACTAGAGTTTTCTTTTGTTTCAATTAAGTAGAGCACCTTCTTTCATATAACTCTAACAAGTATTTGCAACATCTCACAATTTAAATTACTTAAAATCTGCATCCTTCTATACTTTAGATAGACAGTGTGGTACAATGGAAAGCATAGTGAACATAGAGTCAGAAAGACTTGGATTTAAATTCCACTTCTAACATTTACTGACTGTAAGACTATGGGCAAGTAGCTTAGCTACTCTGAAACTGCCTCCTCATCTTTGAAAAAAATGATAACAATAATGTTTCGATGCCTACTTCCCAGTTATTAGGAGTCTTAAATGAAACAAACATTACGTGTTTTACTAACCTAAAAGGCACTATAATAATCTCAGTTACTTAACTATGACAAGTCATTTGTCTCTTTAGATAGTTTTTAATAAGGGGCAGTCAAATAAAAGTTCTTTTTTTAATGCTGGGCCTGCATTTCTACTCCATTCTTGACCAAACAGAACTCGTCAAGACTATTAAGCTAAAAATAAAACAAAGGCCCTTCTCTAGTCCCAAGTTTCTCTATTCTTACCCTTTCTCAATCATTAGGTGACCATAGTCAAACCATTTAACAACTCTAATCTTTGGTTCTTTAAAATGCTTTTCATGGGCAGCTAGGTGGTGCAGTGAGTAGAGTACTGAGCCTAGAGTCAGAAGGACCTGAGTTCAAATCCAACCTCAGATACGTAACCCTTACTATCTTTGTGACCTTGGGCAAGTCACTTAACCCCAATTGCCCTGCCTTTGCCTTCCAAAAAGACAAAAAAAATCCACCCCCAAACAAAAAACAAACGAAATGCTTTCCAACTCTGGAGTCATATGAGACATTGGACAAGGTATTTAATAAATTTGAATCTCAGTTTTCTCATGTTTAAAATTGGTTGGCACTTCTCAGTCTATCTCCCAAAGACATCTAAAAAAGGTGGAGGAAGAAACTATTTGCATCAAGGTATTTATAGCAGCTCTTTTCATGGTGGTAAAGACTTGGAAATCAAAGGGAATTGGGGAATGGATATATAATATATTAATGATACATTATATCATATATACATATATATATGCTATGGTATATGACTGTTATAGAATATGATGGTGCTATAAGAAATGAGAAGTAGGATGATTTCAGAAAAACCTGGAAAGGCTTACATGAACAAAGTAGAGTGAACAGAACCAGGAGAACATTGTACACTGTAACAGCAATATTGTATGGTGAAGAACTGTGAATGACTTAGCTGTTCTCAGAAATACAATGATTCAAGATAATCCCAAAGGACTCATGATGAAGAACACTATCCACCTCCAAAAAATAACTGGTAGTAATTGAATACAGATTAAAGCATGCTATTTTTCATTTTCTTTCTTTCATTTTTTCTTTTATTCAAATCATCTTGTACAAAATGACTAAAAAGGAAATATTTTACATGATTGCATAGGTATAACCTTTACCTGATTGCTTACTCTCTCAGAGAAGGAGAGGGAGGAGGGTTAGAATTTGAAACTCAAAACTTTAAAAAAAATTGAAAATTGTTTTATCATGTAATTGAAGAAAATACCATTTTTTATAATTATGGGTTTGGGAGGGACAGCTAGGTGGCGCAGTCAATAGAGCACCAGCCTTGGAGTCAGAAGGACCTGAGTTCAAATCCGGCCTCAGACATTCTACCCAAAAAACTAGCTGCGTGACCCTCGGCAAGTCACTTAACCCCAATTGCCCTCCAAAAAAATAAAAATAAAAAATAAATATAATTAGGGGTTTGGGGTTCTAATATTCCTTCTAGATCTATGATTTTATGAACTCCCTACAAATTTGGGAGAAGAAAATCTCAGGTTATGAGATGTGAATCAGCAAGGTCTCAATTAGTGCAAATAATGAACCCCATGAAGTATTCCTATATATGTGAATTTGCAATATTCAAAGCTACAATCATGTAAAATATGGTATTTATAGTTCATCTGGATTAGGTTTTCCCCTCTATTCCCCTCCTTTGTAACCATTGCCTTATGTTTGTAGTATTTGTAGCCCATAGTATTAGTAGACAATTGTTACCTGAACACACAGTCTCTATAGATGAATGAGCCCCTCATACTTCCACAAGATAAAGCACCAGGTTACCCTAAACAGTTATTTCTGCAGACTGTAGAATCCTTTGTGTCTATTATATAATAGCAATGCTAGGCTGACTTGTGTGTAGTAGCATTTGGGGGTGCTATTATGAGGGTATATAGCACCATTATGGAAATCAATTATAGGTCCAGGTAGAAGTATATTTCTTGTACATCATCCTTGTGAGGGTGTATGTGAAATGTGAGAGCTTAATTGCTAGACTTCCATACAGCATCAGGGACTATGCCATATAGATGGAGGAAGATACTTAGTCTGAATATACTCCCACCCTTCCTATCCCCTATGGTATACTGGAGTTTACCAAAAATTTTGAGTTGGCATTCTTTGGCCCTTTGACACGTTTGCACCTCCTGAGTCCCTGTATCAGCAAGCCCTCTAGCATACCCAGGATGGCTGCTAGCACAGGTTCTCAGATCTGCTTTTCTAAAGGAAAGCAACTCAGAATGGGTTAACAATCTTACTTTAATCAAACTTATATCATTTATCTAGTTCAGGGGAAAAAGTCAGCACCCTGAACTTCAATAATACAACACAAGTTACAAACAGAAGTTACAAGCAGTCAAAGAAACAGATCAGCAGACCGGCTTCCAGTCATCTGACCATTACATCCATACCTAGTCAGTTCCAGAGAGGGAAAC
>JAQQSW010022153.1:0-10515 GCA_028646575.1 Pseudocheirus occidentalis
GATCCTGGGTTATCCTAATAGTGTTTCCACAATATTCAAATTGTTTTCTCTTGGAAGCCTGTAATATTTTCTCCTTTTACTGGGGGTTCTGGAACCTGGCAATAACACTTCTAGGAGTTTTCTTTTGGGTATCTTTTTGAAGAGGTGATCGGTGAATTCTTTCAAGTTCTATTTTACCCTCTGACTCTAAAACTTCAGAGCAATTTTCTTTGAGGATTTCTTGAAGGATGCTTTCCAAGTTCTTTTTTTGGTCATGGTTTTCAGGTAAACCAATAGTTTTCACATTGTTTCTCCTGGATCTATGTTCCAGGTTAGTGTTTTTTTTCAAGGAGATATTTCACATTGATTTCTATTTCTTCATTTGTTTGTAACTGTTTAATAGTATCTTGGTTTCTCATAAAGTCATTAGCTTCCATTTGCTCCACTCTAACTCTGATTGAATTATTCTCTTCAGCATACTTTTGAGAGTCTTTTTCCATCTAGAAAATTCAACTTTTTAAGGCATTCTTCCCCTGATAGGCTTTCTGGGCCCCTTTTGACATTTTAGTTAATCTATTTTTTAAAGTGTTGTTTTCTTCAGTCAGGTTGTTGACTTTCTTTTCATGATTTCCTCACATTATTCTCATTTCTCTTCCTAATTTTTCCTCCACTTCTCTTATTTGGTTTTCAAAGTCCTTTTTCAGTTGATCTATAGCTTGTAGGGAATCTTCAAGTGTCTTGGAAGCATTTGGTGTAGGAATTCTGACTGTGTTGTCTTCCTCCCATTCCATGCTTTGATACTTTTTGTCCACAAAAAAGGATTCTAGAGTTTTATTGAAGTTCTTATTTTGCTTCCTTTTCTTCATATTGGCCAGTCAATTAATTGGTTGATTTTTTTAGGTCTGTGATATTCTACTGGGGGGAAAGCTCTGTCCCAAATCGCTGGGGTTTTGACAGCTGCCGGAGCTATTAGGGGGGTGCTGCAGGCCCCAGCAGCTTTGGCTTGCTTAAAGGACACCCCAGGACCACCACCCAAGACCATAATCTGGATCCAGGCCACTCAACACAAGAGCTCTTGGCCCTGATCAATCATCTCAGCCCTCCTGCAGGGTCCACAGGCCAGGAGCTCTGAAGCAGCCCAGTGGAGCAGTTGCTGGTTGTAGAAAATCCTGCCCTTCCCCGACTTCTTTCTTGCCCTGGGGGCAGATTGGCCAAACTGCTTTTCCTCTGCCAAATTTAGCTTGAAAGCTACACTTTCTCTGACCTTTATCTAATCCTTCTTTTTCCTGGCTTAATAGATGTAGAGATTGTGTCAGGTGCTGTAGATCTGCTTTCCGGAGTAGACTCATGCTGTGGCTAGGCTCCTCCCGACCATCCTTGAGCCTGGCCGTGGTTGCGGTTTTGGGCTGGGCTGGCCTAGGCTCCCAGACTGCCATGATGAGCCCCTCCTGCCAAGCTGCCTTCAGTGAGAGATGTGTTTTCTGCATTTTTGTGAGTTTGGGGGCCTTAAATTTGTTTAGAGTCATATTTTATGGGTATTTAGGGTGGCTGTGTGGTAGCTGTGAAACTTTGCTCCTTCTGTGCCACCATCTTGGCTCTGCCCTTCCCTTCCACTTTCAAGCTTTCTTGCTCAAAAAAACAGAACTGAACAGAAAATTTGACATTCAAACACAAGAAGCATGAGAAGATAAACACAGGAAAGAAATCATAAGGAACTTATCAAAGTTGAAGTATTTATATGCTAATATGGAAAAATTATAATAGTAACTTATAAAACTTTTCTTAGTATGAGGACATGTGAAGGGAATATAAATATATATATGTATGTATACCTACACATATGTCTATATAGGAGGCTATATATGCATATGAATACATATCTGAGCATGTGTGTGTAAGTGTACATAGACAGTACAGGATCAATTGAATAGGAAGAGATGATAATTTGAAAGGCGAAATTCTGAAGTGGGAGAGGACTAGAATGAGGGGAGACAGGGAGAGACAAAATGGAGTTAATCATCCCATTTAGAAGAGGCAAGGGATAACTGTTACAACTTTACTTTCATTTATTCCCATTGCATTTGGCTTAGGGGAGGAATGACATAAACTCTAAACTGGGTATCATGCCACACAGGAGAGTAGGAGCCATGGGGATGAGAGTCAGGATGTCGAGGGGAGAACAGGTCTGGGGGAGGTTTGCTTGAAGCACATACTTCAGTAAAGGACAGGGACAGGGTAGAGAACAGAACAAGGCGGGGGAGGGATAGGAAGGAGGGACATATAATCAGCCTCTCACAATATGTCCACTGTGGAGATGTCTTGCATAATTACACATGTGCAGCCTATATTGAATTGCTTGTCCTTCCAGTGGGGGTGGGTGACAAAGGAGGAACCGAAAGAATCTAGAATTTAAAGCTCTATAATACATGCAACTGGGAATTAAGATATATAGGGACTGGGGTAGGGAGACCCTCCTTGCCCTAGCAGAAAGTTAGAGGGGTGTTGGAGGTGGGCACAAAAGAGAGCAGTTCTGGGGAGGACCTTTACAGAGGGATCTCTGTTTTGAGTTTGGGGATAAGGGAAAGAAGGGGGGGGGGAAATTTGTAACTCAAAATCTTGTGGAAATGATTAGTGTAAACAAGAATATAAATTTTTTTTAAAAAAAGACTGATTTACATTGCTACTGTGTTTGCTACAATAATGGGGGAAATCTTAAGACCATGCTGTCTAATGAGACTTAATGATAGCTAGGGAATGCAGTCGATAGAATGCTAGGCCTGGAGTCAGAAAGATCTGAGTTCAAATACAATCTCAGACACTTCCTAGCTGTGTGTGATCCAGAGGTTATGACTCCATTTCCTAATCTGTATGAGATGGAGAAGGAAATGACAAACCACTCCAATATCTTTGCCAAGAAAACCCCAAATGGGATCCCAAAGTGTCAGATACAAATAAAATGACTCAACAAAAAATGAGACTTATGCAGCATGGCTTTTTAATATGATACTTCTGTGTCTCTCAGGAAATGCATGCAACAAATCAAGAACCAAGGGTTTCCAACAGAAGTAGAGGATCAGGATATCAACACTTTGCCATTATCTTGTGCTTGGGAAAGTGGAACAGAGCATCACTTGACAACTTGTACTTCAGCTAGTATTAATGTAGAGATGCTGTTTGTAGCCATTAATTGCAAACTTAGCTTGAATTAGAGCATTTTGGAGGACCATTAACTTAATACCTGCTAGAGTTATGTTTTAAGAATAGGGTTGGCACAAATGCAACAATATGGAAGACTAAGAGATGAGGTCACACTTACCTGTGTTCCTATGGAAACTATTTGAATATTTTTATATGGATTTTTATTCACTTTTCAAATATGCTTCTGAAGATTGCCCCTTATCTGCTAAGCAAGCATTTTTAGCTTGTACAGTGGCAGAATGGTATTGAGCTTAGTGTAGTGACCTGTTTTAAATTAAAAGTATATTGAAATAAAAAAGATAAGTTTCTGTTACTTTGTTATATATTTAGAATTCTCTATGATGTAGAAAGTGAGTTGCCAATCTGTTAGTTTCCACATTATGAACTAAATGTCTGGATATATATGGTAGCATACACTCATACATTCAAAAATATTTTGGTTGTATATGTGTATGCATGTATGTTTATACACTGAATAATACACACATGTGTAGAAGCATTTCACAGGTAGATACATATGTGTAAGTACATACATATCTATATATATACTTACATATCTATATATCTATGTATCTATATCTATATCTATGTATCTACCTGTCTATCCATCTATCTATCCATCTATGTTTGTGGATGAACGTATCAGGGTGTATCTACTACCAGATGGACAAATAATCTGTCTTGTATAATATAAGAGAGTTGCATATAGAAATGATAGATTAAGAGATGTGCCTAGAATTAATAGCTTTCAGACAAAGGACTTGAATCCAAGTCTCCCTGACATAAAATCTTATCCTGTATCCATGGTTGACTCTCACTTTTGACATAAAAAGTGTTCAGTAAATATTTTTGTATTCAATCTAATTGAATCTAATCTCCACTTGCCCACTTCTAGAAACAATAACAGTCTTCACTCCCCACCCTTATCTACACTGTTTATTTAAATTATGGGAGTCAATTTACTACAAGCATAAGGTAGGGGAAAATACATGTTTTATTCTCCTTCTGCTATTCTTCATAGCACCTTTTACAGTGAACTGCATAGAATAGATGCTTAATAAATTTTTAATGAACTAAGAAATTAATATCAAGGTTTTGAATCATCTGCTATTTTAATATGAAATACTGATATTGTTTTTAGAAAATTATCATTTGAGTTTCCATTTCCTGTTCTTGTTTTTTACATACAGTCAAAGAAAATTCAATAGATTATCTTGTTTCAGTGAGTCTAATATCTAATTTCATTTTCACTGTCAAACACTTCTCCATTTTATGTCAAGAAAGTATAGTATCTCCAAAGTAGGAAGTGATCCCAGAAGTCATCTATTCTGATATCTATCTTTAGAAAAATCGGCCCAGCAAAAGTTCATATACTCTTCATTTGAAGACGTGTAATTATGAAGAACTCAGGGCCTCACAAAGCTTCACATTTCAGTTTTGCTTAGCTCTGGGTGGTAGGCAATTTCTTCTTCCTCCATTGGGCCAAAATATGTTGTCTGAAATATTTGTTTTAAAGTTCTATTTTTTTATGTTTATATATGTTTTTCAGCACAAACAGCACAAATTCCCTTTCTTTTTTTAAAATTTATTGACTTGCTTATTTACTTTTAGTTTACAAGACTCATTTACAGAATCACTTGAGTTTCAGACTTTCTCCCCTCCCTTTCTCCATTCCGCCCCCCCATCATATGGGATACAATCATGTACGGAATCTGCAAACACTTTCACATTGTACAATAGTCTTGTTGTATAGAAGCGTTGTAACCAATGGAGCAAAAAATATGAAACAAAAGAAACAAAACCAAACATGGTAAAGAACAATAGCATGTGTTGCTTCAGTCTCCATTTAAATTCTGGTCTTTCTAGATCTTTCTCTGAGTATAGGTATCTCCTTGTAGAGTTGTCTTTTTTCTGTATGTTGCTGAAGAGAGTCCAGTTTATCAAGGTTGGTCGTCATACATATGATGTGTCTGTGACCGTATACAAATTTTTCCTGGTTCTGCTCTTCTCACTTAGCATCAATTCATATAAGCCTCTACAGGTAAATATGAAGTACATCTCCTTCCCATTTCTTATAGCACAATAGTATTCCATTACATTTATATACCATAACTTGTTCAACCATTCCCCAAATGATGGGCATCCCCTAAGTTTCCTGTTTTTTGCCACCACAAAGAGGGCTGCAATGAATATTTTTGTACATATGGGTCCTTTTCCCACTTCTATGACCTCTTTGAAATACAACCTCAAAAGTGGTATTACTGGGTCAAAAGGTATGCAATTATTTATAGCCCTATGGGCATAGTTTATTCCCTTTCTTTCTATGACATAGTCATTGAATGTGTCTGTGATTTCATTCATGCAAGGATGTAAAGAAATGTACTTCCAGTAATAAGAGTTATCAAAAAAGATATTTAACCCAAAAGTTCTCCAGATAACTGCATTAGTAAGTGGTGAGTTTCAATTACATTTCTTTTGACATCTTTAAACATAGACTGGATACTAATTTATCAGGTATACTATAGTGAAGATTATTTTTTAAGGTATGTGCTTTTCTAGGTGACCACTGGGATCTTTTGGACTCTAAGGTCCTATATAGCATAAAGATATCTGACTTTGGAGATTAGAGAACTTGAGGTCAAATCTCACATTTGACATACTTCCTGCATGACCACAGGTAATATTGAAAATCTGAGTATCTCAATCATCTCACCTGAGGAAGTTGACTTAGCTTCCCTTTAAGATCTCTCCCAGATCTAGATCTTTGAGCCTAATGAGTTTATTATTCTGTGTTATAACAAGCACTGAGATACTTTGCGATTCTGAGAGGTTATGAATATGTGTAGAAAACATGTGCTCAATGCGCACTAGAATTACACAATGAAACATCCACTTTAAAATTCAGTAAACATTTATTAATGCCCTTCAAACTATACCTTTCCACTGGAAGTTCAGGATCTAATAAGATTAAATGAATGATTTTTTTCCATTTCTTTATGGCAGAGAATGATAAAGGAAAGCTTGTGAAGATTCATATGAGCAACTGCACTTGGTCATGGCTGCTCTATTATCTCTACTGACCCAAAGGCACAGCCTTGGAGACCATATTTTGGAAGTAGCTGCTATTTCCATTTGAGTTTTCTTCTTTGCATAATTACTTCTTGTCTATTTTTAGAATTCCATCTATAATACTATGAAATCTGAACCAATCCCTTCAAGCCGTGGCTAAGTGATGCACAGTGGCCCACCAGCCACAGGGTGAACAGATGGTCAAGTCTGTGCAAGTAAACCACGTAGAAGGAAACATTCAGTGTGCTAGACAATATGTCTCATTGTGACAGATGAAAGAAGGACTTAGATTGCATTTAGATAGTTCTTCTATTTGGTATCCTCTTAGTTGAGGAGAAATTGGATACAACCTAACTGGGGAAAGAAAGCATGGATATGGCTATGGTAGCTAGTCAGATTAAAAGATGATCATGCTTTCAGCAGCCAAAGGATCATCCAAGGCAAGCAATGGTTTAGAAAATATAGGATAATTGATTTGCAATTGAACATCACTTCAATGATCAGGTAGGCCCAAAACTTCAAAGGAGAAAATTAAGGCCTAGATTAAGTGACTTGCATAAGGTCACATCACAGGGAACTCAGAGATCATCTAATTCAACTTTTCTGCTGCTTCCACTAGCAGATGAGAAAAATCTTGTCTTAAGATTGCCTTCTATATTCATTGTCTATATTTCAAATGGACATCTTTCTTTGCATCTTGGTTCTTCTGTTGGAATGTGAGTTTTCTGAAAGTATGAAACATGTTTTTGCATTTTCCCAGTACTTTGCACAGTGTCTGATATATAGCAAGTTCTTCACAAATGTTTGTTCACTGATTGAGTAGTAGGAACCAAGATCACACAGCTGACAAACAGCAGAGTTCTGTTCTGAACTATATCTTCTGATTCTATACGGTGCAAGATTGCTGAGTGAAGATCTTGCTACTATTGCTACTGATTTGAGTATAATGCTTGGTAAGGAGCACTATTGCCATGTCCAAGGGGTGTGTGTGTGTGTGTGTGTGTGTGTGTGTGTGTGTATGTGTGTGTGTGAAAGAGAGAGAGATAGAGAAAGAGAGACAGAGAGACAGAGGGAGACAGAGACAGAGAGACAGAGACATACAGAGACAGAGAGACAGAGACAGAGATGTAGAGACAGACAGGTGAACAGAGTGAGAGCATGCATGTTTGTGTGTACATATGTATAAATTGATCGTGAAGGTTGTGCATACAAGTGTTTATCATCATTATTATTATGTCATTATTGTTGCTACTATTATTTTGCTTAATGAATGTGTTTAGGATAAGAATTTCAACAAGACATAATTGTAGGGAAAGTGATTGAGGGAACAGGTGTAACATGTACAAACAAATCAGAGTATAGCTTTTTCCTTTTTGCATTCTAAGTACAGAAGATTGTTTGAGCTGGAAAAAGACCTAAGAAAATATGTAGTACTCTAATCCAATTCCCTAATTTTGTATTTGAGGAAACTTGTCCTTACAAGAGAAATTACTTGATTAGCACCACATCAATAGGTAGTAGCAGAACTGAGATTAGAACCCAGAGCCTTTGATTGTTAATCCAGTGATCCTTCCTTTCTGTCAATATATGTCATCAAAGTACAATAGTTATTAAATACTTCTATATATCATAATGCATTTTGATATCTTTTATGCTACTCAGATCCTGATGGAAAGCATGAAACATTTTCCTCATCTCTTCATCAAAAAATGTGCTTCTTTTCAGTGTTTAAAACTACTTAACATCCATTATGGTATTATTAAAGGAGAAATGCAGTTAGAATTAGAGGAATTGAGTTACAGTCCCAATCCTATCACTTGCCAGCTCTGTCACCTTGAATAAATTGCAATTTATGTGAATATTGGTTTTCTCACTTGTAAAATAGGAAAATAATATTTGTAGTACTTACCACAAAGACTGTTGTGAGAAAAGTATTTGTATACTCTAACACACTGTAGAAATATGAGCAATTATTTCTTATTAGAAGTCAGATTGAGTGTTTTATAGTAATAGCATTCCTGACCACTAGACCTTTGGGATTAAAAATCACAATCTCAGTTACTGAAAGTCAAAGATGTCTCCATTGAATTGATTCACTCTGTTTCTTTGTCATCAGTCTCCAGTGATATCATTCCAGATAATCAGGCATTAATTCAACAAACACTTATTAAATATCTACCCATACAAGAAACTGGGTGAGATACTGGGGGAAATGCAAAGAAAATGCTTTCTATCTAAGAGCTAAATAATCTAGTAGAGGAGATGGGAGAGGCAAATAAATATTATAATAAAAATATGGAATGTTTCTTGTGATCTTCCAAATTTCTAGCAAACCAATTCCAAAGGGATCTTTTGTTTTTCTTTTTGTAAAAAAATTTAGAATCTTGCATTTGTGTATCCAAATTTAATTGATACCTTTTGTATTTTACGCAAAAGTCATATTTAACACGGTCGTTCCTACCCCACCCTCTAGAACATTTCATGGCCATAAAGAAATACTGTTAAGGAAAGTTACAACTAGTCTATGCAACATTCCAGACACATAAGAACCCCTCTCTATTCCACCCCCACCCATGTGTACCCATTGAGAGGACAGAAGAATGTTCCATCAACTTTCTTCTAGAAGTGACATTAGCGTTTGCCCCAAATATAAGCAGCTTCCTTTTAGTATTTGTTTCATTTACATCATCACAGTCATTTTTACAATTCCATTGATCTATCTCTCTCTTCTTTTCTAAAAAGAAGACTGAATTACTCATATTAATAGTTTTTTACATTTTAGTAATTTTCCATTTACACATATAAAATATTGTAGTATTCTATAAATTGTACCATAGTTTTTTCAGTCATTCCCCAACTTATGGTCTAATTCAAATTTTTTCTTACTACTAATTTTTTTCATTTAATTTTAATTTATCTTCTTGATTACATCATTTATTTCCACAAGGTTTTGAGTTACAAATTTTCTCCAATTCTTTCCCCTACCCTCAAACCCAAAACAGTGATCCCACTGTAAAGCCCCTCACACAATCTGTTCTCTTTTATGTCCTCCTCCAACACCCCTCTAACTTTTTAGTAGGGCAGGGATACCCTCCCCACCCCAATCCCTGTATGTCTTATTTCACAGTTGCATATGGTTAATAATAATAATTTTATATAAATATATATATGTATATATATATATGTTTATTTGTTTTTACATTTGGTTGTATAACTTTAAATTCTAGATTCTTGCAGTTCCTACCTTGTCATCCATTTCCACTGGAAGGAGCAGCAATTCAATACAGGTTGTACACCTGTAATTACACAAGACATCTCCACAGTGGACATATTGTGAGAGGCTGATTATATGTTCCTCCTTCCTATCCCACACCCCCCCTTGTTTTGTTCTCTACCCTGTACCTGTCCCTTTACTGAGGTGTGTGCTTCCCGCAACCCTCCCCCCCACCCCACCCTTTCCTCCATCATCCCCCCTCTCATCCCCATCCCCCCTACTCTCCTGTGTGGCAAGATATCCATTTTATAGTTTATGTCATTCCTTCCCTAAGCCAAATTTCATGAGAGTAAATGAAAGTAAAGTTGTAACAGTTATTCCTTGCCCCTTTTATATGGGATGATTAACCCCATTTTGTCTCTCCCTGTCTCCTCTCATTCAAGTCCTCTCCCACTTCAGAATTTCACCTTTTACACTATCATCTCTTCTTAATCAATTGATCTTGAACCCTCTATTTACATATATATACCCATGCTCAGATATGTACTCATACGCATATATACCTTCCTATACAGACATATGAGTAGATATACATACATACGTATATATGTCTATATATATATATATATAAAAATACATTTGTATTGCCTTCACCTATCCTCATACTAAGAAAAGTTTCATAAGTCACTATTATTGTTTTTCCATATTGGCATGTAAATAGTTCAGCTTTGATAAGTTCCTTATGATTTCTTTCCCACGTTTACCTTCTCATGCTTCTTGTGTTTGAATGTCAAATTTTCTGTTCAGTTCTGGTTTTTTCAGCAAGAATGCTTGAAAGTCCTCTACCTCACTGAATGACCATATTTTCCCCTGGAACATTATACTCACTTTTGCTGGGTAGGTGATTCTTGGTTTTAATCCCAGCTCTCTTACTCTCCAGAATATCATATTCCAGGCCCTTCAGTCCCTCAGTGTAGAAGCTGCCAGATCCTGGGTTATCCTAATAGTGTTTCTACAGTATTCAAATGGTTTTCTCTTGACACCCTTTCTCCTTT
>JAQQSW010022154.1:0-10515 GCA_028646575.1 Pseudocheirus occidentalis
TCAGATGACAAAACAGGAAAATGACATGCTGGAGAGGATGTGGAAAAATTGGAACACTAATGCATTGTTGGTGGAGCTGTGAACTGACACAATCATTCTGGAGAGCAATCTCGAACTATGCCCAAAGAGCTATAAATAACTGCATACCCTTTGACCCAGTAATACCACTTCTGGGGTTGTACCCCAAAGAGATCATACAAGTGGAAGACTCATATGCACAAAAATATTTATTGCACCTCTTTTTGGTGGCAAAAAATTGGAAATTAAGGGGATGCCCATCAACTGGGGAATGGCTAAACAAGTTGTGGTATATGAATGTAATGGAATACTACTGTGCTATAAGAAATGGGGAGGAGACGGTCTTCATATTCACCTGGAGAGGCTTATACAAACTGATGCTGAGTGAGAAGAGCAGAACCAGGAAAAATTTGTACACAGTCACAGATACATACATATGATGTGTGATGACTGACTTTGATAAACTGGACTCTTCTCAGCAACGAATAGTTATAACTCTATAAGTTTTATAATGGAAGGATGTATCTACATTCAGAGAAAGATCTAGAAAGAATAGAGTTTAAATGGACACTGAAGCAATCTACGTGCTATTGTTCTTTTTCATGTTTGGTTCTCTTTCTTTTTTTCCCATTGTTCACTCCATTGGTTACAACCCTTCTATACAACCAGACTAATGTCCAGTTTGAAAATATTTGCAAATTCAATACTTGATTGCATGCCTCCATGTTGGGGGGGGAGGGAGGGTAGAATATTTGAAACTCAAGAGATTATGGAACTAAATCTTATAAACTAAAAGTAAATAAGCAAATCTAATTTTTAAAAAAGAACATCTAATTGGATCTTGGGAGTCTTACAAATTAAAGTTCAGTACTAATCACTTTAAAAAGAAATTTTTGAATTGGTGTGTTTTGGCAATTAGAAATTTTGGTATAAATTACAGTAGACTCCCTGAGTAGGTAGGGTATGGATATTAATTAGAGAAGATTTTGAACAACTTTTCAAGAAGAAAATGAGACTTCTAATAGGTTATGTAAAAGTTCTAGGTGGGATTTGGGGCCAGATCAACCCCAACCACATGATGCTATTATGGGAATGGTAATCTGAAGATCTTCCCTGCCCCTTAGCCCTGTGATTGGCTTGCTTAAATGACTCTGAGAATCTTTCCTGATTTGAAAATATACTCTGCCCCCTAATAGGCTGAATGTGGTCACATGGAGCCTGTGGTGGGAGGCTGATTTTTCAGGAATGCCCATGCCTTGTTAATTTGTGATTGGGCTATGGTCAGGAGGATTGTGACATTCTCTGACCCAGGAGAAGGTTATCTTGATGTGCGGTTTTGCTTTGGGGCTCACTTTGGAAAGAGTTGCATGATTTGGCCAGACAAGAGTCTGGGCAGCCATTGAGCCCCCTGGCTTTGAAAACCCAGATGTTGGTGCTTTCCTCTCTGGTAACTGACTAGGTATGGATGTCATGGTCAGACAGCTGGAAACCCTGTCTGCTGATCTGTTTCTCTGTCTGTATTTTTTTGTCTGCTTATAACTTCTGTTTGTATTCTCTGAAGTTCAGAGTGCTGACTTTTCCCCCTGAACTAGGTAAATGACACGTGTTTGATTAAAGGAAGATTGTTAACCCATTTTGAGTTGCTTTCCATAGATGTATACATGATAGCTACTCAATATCACATGACTACAGATTAAAAGAAGTGAAGTAAGTTTGGGCTATATTTCAAAGCAAGTTTACAATCTGAACTTTAAGATTGTCTTTTTGCTCACAGAAAGAGAAAAGAAAAGTCTGTTTAACTCTAGGAGCAACTTGAAAATAAGTAAAATTGAATTGAAAGGGAGATTTCAAGAGTGACAAAGAACTAAAACTGCCTTTGGGGTACTCAGTGGTATAATTTCCAAAACCTTATATAACAGAATTAATTGTTTGGGTAAATTAGAAGTAAGTTACCAAAAGATATTGAAATAAATCATGTGTATGGAAGTTTTTAAGAACCCCAAAGGTACCCATACTACAATTAACTGGGCTTATGTAGAAAAAAAAATTTTTTTGTGCCAAATTACAAAGAAGAAATTCAGTGATATGAAGATGGGTTTTATAGGTAGTATTGTATATGAAAGAGAGCAAGCAGATCAGAATATGAAAGGAGGACAAGAAAGTTCCAGTTTTGCAGGGCTTTAATCAAAGTTCATTGGAGGTACGTTTAGAGACAGGAAGAGAGAATGATCAAGCGGGGTTTGAAAGTAAAAAGGGCTTGGAATTTTATGAAGAGAGGTTTGAGAAAGGTTTTTGATCTCTTGGGATGAGAAGGATATGAGAAATGTTATGTCATTCTTTGTGATATGGAAACAATAAACAACATGGAATTATTTGAAGATAGTGTACTATAATTTTGTTTGTAAGAGGCCACAAGAAGAGTACATTTTAGTTGTTATGTGAAGAATATAAAATCCTTGTGGACCCTTAAAGAGTGAGACAAGAACACAAGACTGCCACTCTTAAATCTTGGGCAGTTGTTTGCTGTCGTTCATCTTTCCCTCATGAAGAGGACCAAGGACATTAGTACAGTCTTGACTTGTAACTTAATTGGATTTGCAATTGAATTGGATTTAAGTAAGGCAGAGCTGTGCAAAGTCATCAGCCTCACTTTTTCCTCCAGAGTTATCTAAGTCCAGTGGCTAGACATAAGTCAAGATGACTGGCAATGGCCCAGGATACAGTGGGAAACCTTGGTCTTTTTATATTGTAAAAAAAAAAAAATAGTCAATAATGAAAATGTAACAATATAGCCTCTTTGGGGATGGTCTTCAGGGATGTCTGTCATTGGACCTACATATCCCTTTGAATGACATGGTAGTCAAATTTTTTAAAAAAGCAACAGCATTACAAGAGAAAGTAAATATAATAAGTGAGAACTCCAACATTCCATGATATAAAAATATAATAAACAAAATATAAAAACAAATATAATAACAAAAGTTTCAGTACAGAATGGAATGGTTTTGAAGATGTTTACCAAAGAGGGTTAGGGTTGCCTGAGACTCCAAAATACCAACATGCCGGGTCCTGCTGAAAGAATTTGACTCAAGTCTTCTCAGCCAGAGAAAAGTAAAGTTTATTGAAAGTTCATTGAAAGTTCACCATATGAGGTAGACTCTTAAGGAGCCAGTCTATGCTAGATCATTCCATGGTGCTCTCACAGAGCAAGTCTGAGCTAAGCTATTCTGTGGCACTCTCACACCACATGGAGGGAAGATGGGATTCTTATATACAAAGGAATCTAGGGGTGGTCTAGAGGAGGAGTTTGGGGAGGGTCTTCAGGAGGAGTTAATGAGGTCAATGCAAGAGTGGATTGATATTTTGATAGGCTTCAGGGTGGGAAGCAGATGGACAATGGAGGGCCAGGCTAGTAAAGAGGTTTGGGCCCAGCCACAATGAAATATTTATGGCCTCTGCAAATGCCTCATCAAGTGGGAAGATTCAATCAGACTTCAGGGGGTTTCCCAGAGCCTGTACCTCAAAGATTCAAGGAGGTTCCCAGAGCCTGCGCCTCATCAGTTTGACAAGCTAAAAGTCACATACCTGAAAAGAAGTAAATGAAAGAAGGAAAGACCTCCCCCCCCCAAAAAAAGCAGATGGACCAATTCCTCTAGATTCAGCTTGATTCAATAAATATTAAGCATTTTGTAAGAATACTTATAAACCATACTCATGAACTGCTTTAAGACCACAAAGTGCTTTCCTCACAGTATGGTAGTACATTGTGAAAAGTGATGGATTTGGTATCAGAGGACCAGGGTTGGAATCAGCTCGGTCACTTTATAGCCTGTGTCATCTGGGCAAATCATTTGGCTTTTCTGGGGTTTGATTTCCTGTCAAATGAGGAGGTTGGATCACATGACCTCTAAATTCCCTTTTGGCTCTAAATCTTTGATCCTATAATTCTATGAATCCTGGGAGATTGGTACACAAGTATTGCCACCTCTATTTTATTGATAACGAAAGGGGTTCCTCTTCTTTTACATCCCTTGGATATTTGTACTTTCTACCCAGTGCCCTGGGGATAATTTATTTAAAGTTTAGGTTTTGGTTACTCTCTCGGATTTGCCTAAATGAAGGGGTAGAATGGCATGGATGTTCAATATTTGTTTTTTATACACAAAAGAAACAGAATACTATAAACATGCATTGACAGAAAGAACAGATTTCAGTAATTTAAATTATAACTATTAGACTTTCCTATGAATCTGAGACTTCAACCTCATCAGAACATAAAGCAATCTGTGGGACTGCTTTGTTACATTTCACCTCAGTTCTGCATTGTACCTTCCAAGTCCATGCAATCTGTCTAGATTTGGTCTCCTCTTATTGTTTGTGGTCATTTTCTCTAGTGCAGAAGCTCCCCCTGGCTCAAGTCAATTCTATCTTACTGAACCAGAATTTCTGGATCTTTTGAACTCAAAAATTTGGTGTCAAGCTTGTACACATTTCAAAATGGGATGTGTTCCTTTACATGCTCAGGAAAAGAAACACAATGTAGAAAAAGCAGCTGGGGGCTCTTATGGATTGAGTCTGTTTGCTCCAGCTGCCACGTAGCCCTAATGGGTACTTACAGACTCTGAAGCTCAGAGGAGAGGAGATTAGAGAGCAGAGATACTGGAAGCAAGGAAACCAGTTACTTGGCTATTATACTGTTCTAGGTGAGAGGTTTTGAGGGACTAAACTAGGTCATAACCTAATAAACAGGGAGATGTAAGATGTTGTGGAGGTAGAACTGGTAGGACTTCAATTTAAGAAACAATCATTAAGCACTTACTATATGCAAGGCAATGTGCTAGGCACTCTGGATGCTATAAAAATGATAATGTCCTTGTTCATCCTCTCTAGGATGTGATGTCCAGAGACCCCCTTTTTTCTAGGAGGAGCTGTATCTTTCCCTTTCTCTTTCTGGGAGGCTGGGTCCTGGATGTCCAGTAACTGTCCCTTGTTACTGCAATTTTTTAAGCCATGTGGTTTTCTAGGAATTCTCATGAGGTTCCCTCATTGCCTCTCCAAGTTTGCAATCTTGGAGGCTGAAGAGATTGTCTGGGAAGAATGGGAAGCACTGGATAAGCAGATTCCCCCACCCCAGAAACCTGTATTTGTCTATGGTAAGTTCTCTCTGGATTTTGGATTTCTGGTAGAGTTGAATGATCCCTTTACAGGGCAGCATGAGATTTAGATCTATAGTAGCTCGAATAAAAAAAAAAGTCACTGCAAGGTGCCCTAACTCAATCCTCAATTATGCATGAATGGATCGACAAATATTCAGACTAGAGATATTCCCTGCCTCCTCAAGGTCTGCACTCAAAGTCCCAAATAAGGTATCAATGGGGATATATGTATTTATCAAGAAGGTATAATTAAACATCGAAGAAAAAAGCCTTGCCCTTTAATCTTATTAAATTGCTTAGACTTCTGGTCACATGCTATGTGGATATTATTATCCTAATGTTTCAGATCAGGAAATTAGAGAAATGAAGTAACTTGCCCAAGGCCACACAGTTAGGCTTCATCAGTAGTGGGACTAGAACATCTGCTTGCATTGACTGGAACCTGTGCCAGGATGTGATCCCTGTAATTTTTATGCTGTTTGATGTAATAATAATAAAAATAATAATAAAAATGTAGAACCACTTGGGCTAAGTGCACACAAAGCATGGGCAATGACAGACGCTGTGATGCTTTCCCACCCATCTATTTTTAACCCTCTGTGAGGCAGTTAATGCTAGCAGCTTCTGATTAGTTAAAACTCCCATCCAACTGTAGCAGCCTATGAGTCACTCCTTTTCTGCAGTCTCAGATAGCCAACCTCAGACCGTCTTCTAATTTCTGGTCCTGATAAAGAAATTTCCCCTACCCAATCCTGATATTGATAGGTGACCACTAACTAGATAGATAACTTCCCTGTGACCACATCTGGCTCTGATTAGGAATACCCCTTCCCCACATTTGGCATCAATTATCTGCTCTCCATCCAGTTAATTTTTAGGGCATAAAATTTTCCTGCACAAACCCCAATGTTGAAGGGGTTCCAATCCCCCTGACATGACTCCCTTCCTTTGGAGTTGGGTGAGTTTCTTGTATCTGTGGGAATGAACCACAGATAAATGGGTGGGGATAAGTGCGCCACCCTATTGCTGTGCAACATAATAATAAAAGCTCTTGTTGTAATAATAAAGCTTCCTGAGTACCACTTTCCTATTAATTCCCAACTGAGGTAATTCCTTTAACCAGAGCTCTGAGGTCAAATAAATGCAGAATCAGAGCTGTGAAAAGAAGTCTGACCAAGAACAGGAACAGGGCACTGGGTCCAAAGGAAGTCCAGGATGTTTCAGGGAAACGTAAGAAGATTTTCGTGAACTGATGTAGAGTGAAGTGAGCAGAACCAGGAGAACAATTTACATAGTCACAACATTATAAAGACAGCTTTGAAAGATCTAAGAATTCTGATTGGTCAGATGACCAACTGTAATTATAGAGAATAAAAGATGAACTGTGTGCTAAACACCTCCTGACAGATGATGGTCCCAAGGTATGGAATAAGACACACACACACACACAGACGTAGACACACAGACACAGACACACAAACACACACACAGGACACAGCCAGTGAAGGGATTTGTCTTGCCTATATAGTATATTTGTAATAGACATATTTTTTGTATATTATTTACGAATACACACTTTTTTATGGGGAGGGGAAGATTGGGGGCAAGAAAATAGAATTCTGTTCACTGAAAAATATTTTATTTGAAAAAAGAAGCTAAAAAAGGGAGGCCCAGAGTTCCAGAGACAATCTGCTATTAAGAAATACAGAGGTGGAGGTTGGGGTGCGGTGAGTGAGGGCTGGTAAGACTGACATCCCTCTGCATGCCCCATGAGGCAATTAGCTAGTGCAGTGAATAGAGTGCTGGGCCTGTAGTCAGGAAGACCTGAGTTAAAATCCAGCTTCAGACACTACTTGTATGACCCTGGACAAGTCACTTCCCCTCTGCCTGCTTTATAATTCTTCAACTATAAAATGGAAATAACAACAGCACCTAACACATACCTCCCAGGGTTGAAATGAGGATCTTAGCACAGTGCCTGGTACATAACACATACTTGGTAAGTCCTTCCTTCCTTCCTTCCTTCCTTCCTTCCTTCCTTCCTTCCTTCCTTCCTTTCTTTCTTCCTTCCTTCCCTCCTTCTTTCCTTCCCTCCTTCCCTTCCTTCCTTCTTTCCTTCCTTCTGTCCTCCCTCCCTCCTTTCTTTCTTTCTTTTTCTTTCTTTCTTTTTCTCTTTCTTTCTTTCTTTCCTTCCTTCCTTCCTTCCTTTTTTCCTTCCATCCTCCCCTATTTCCTTCCTTCATTTCCATGCTACTCTTGCTTTTCTAAACTCTGATGCCTAGAACTGGCACCATGGTCACACTTATACCCCTCCACTTTCCCCTCTATCCCATGACATGAGGGAGCAGGCAGTCTGAGCATCCGAAAGATGGAAGGAGATAAGGAGGGACTGGGTGAAGTGCTTCACAGGAGGTGAGGGCTTAGAAATTTATTTTCAGTTTCCCTGTACTATGTTCAATAAGTCATGTGATCATAGAAAAGTAAATTTCCTGTTTTATGTAGTGAGGAAATGTCCAAAATCAGAAATAATGAAAAAAATCATAGAATTCTCTAGTAATTCTGGGTCACATTTCATATGGTCCCTAGATCAACATTGAAACTGGATCCCTTAGGGTCTTCTTGGTGGGACAGACAGCTGACAGAAACCCACTGGAGAGGATCTTCTTGCAGTCTGCTTTTCTGGAGGCTGACAGAAAGCAGGATAGTCTGCATGCAGACTAGCATTTTAAATGGTACCTGGGATACCAGCCCGTTGAACACTCAATCCGCACTGAGTGTGTCACACCTAAAAAAAAAAAAAGTTTGGCAGTTAATGGGAGAAGAGAGAATGGTAACTTAAGGAAGCATCAGAACAATGGGAGGTTTTTATCAGGATAGGGCAGATACTTTCAGAAAATTATGTCCTGTGGCTTGGAAGTTATGTTGTGCGGAATGCAGTATAGTCAGTAAGTGATAAATACGAGGGTGAACATAGAATGAATCATTGGATGAAAACATGTGGTCCAACTGAAGTTAGAAAGCCTGAATTTGTAATTAACCCAGTCAGAGTGGCAGTGAGGTGGCATAGTGGATAAAATGCTGGACTTGAGTCAGGAAGACACAATTTATTATCTGGTTTCGGCAAATAACTGGAAACCAAGGGACTGCCTATCAGCTGGGGAATGGTTGAACAACTTATGGTATATGAATGCAATGCAATATTATTTTGCTGTAAGAAGTGAAGGAGACTTTCAGAGAAACCTGGGAAGACTTATATGAACTGATGCAAAGTAAAGCAAGCAGAACCAGGAGAACAAGCAAAATTGTAAAGACAAATAACTTTGAAAGACTTAGGAATTCTGATCAACACAATAACCAACTGCAATTCCAGAAACATGCCACCCACTCTATCTCCAGATAGAGAAATGATGGATTCAGAGTGCTGAGGCACTAGCTTTTTCAGTGGGGGAAAGGGGAGGTAGAAAGGAGAGAATTCACATCTGAAAATAAAATAAAATTCAATCAAGTCTGACTTCAGATGTTTATTAGCTGTGTGATCCTGAGCAAGTCACCTATCCTTTGTCTACCTTTTCTCATCTGTAAAATGGGGATAATAACAGCTCCTACCTCCCAGGGTTGTTGTGAGGATAAAATGCACAGCACTTTGCAAACCTTAAAGCACTGTATGAATGCTAGCTATTATTTAATGATTTTCAGTTGCTCTAGGTCAGTAGTTCTCAAACTTCCTAATGCCACGACCCTTTAATACTCATATGTGGGCATATCTGCATGTGAGTGGACACACGTGGAGACAAAGGAGCAGTGTCTCTGTTTGTAAGATCATGAGAAATATGTGTTTTCCAATGGTCTTAGGTGACCCCTGTGACAGGGTTGTTTGACTCCCAAAGGGGTTGCAACCCACAATCACAGGTTGAGAACCACTGTTCTGGGTGGGATGGAGATAGGTAGATAGCAAGGCCCTTCTAAGATCAGAAATTAGAAAGACAAGGACAGTAGAAGAGTCGACATAGTCAACAATGGAGAACCAATGCCCCATATTTGAGTGAGGGACAGATTTGGCAAGAACTTGAGAGAAGAGCTCCTTCTTTTGACTTTTGGCTTAGAGAGAGAATACTTTTGTTTCCAGACTCTCTTTAGGGAGAGGTCCTGGAGGGAGTGAAGGACTTTGAGGAGAAGCTGACAGATAGAGAAGCTGGTGCCTCGAGAATTTTCTTGTTTTCAAAGTCTTATAAAGGAGAGTCTTATGTAAATGCCCAGGCTCACCCCCTAGGTTACTCTGGAAGACCAAAATGAAATGCTGCATTGCTCTTGGGGTGGGTCCATTCGGCAGGAATAGATTATAGGTGAATCTGCTTCACAAAAGAGGTCCTCTGTGTATTTCAGGAACTAAATCTTCCTATATACTGTCCAAGGTACATTCTACCATATGCCAAAGAGTGGGGTAGCAGAGCTCTAGGGAATTTGCTAACCTCTAAGAATCCAGGATTTGACTCAATGATTTATAAGATATCTTTCTGCTGAGACAGCTAGGTGGCCTAGAGTCAGGAAATCTGAGTTCGAATCTGCCCTCAGATCCTTTCTAACTGTGATTTTGGACAAGTCCCTTAACCTCTGCTTGCCTCAGTTTCCTCAACTGTAAAACAGAGATCATAATATTACCCACCTCCTAGGGTTGTCGTAAGGATCAAATGAGACAATATTCATAAAGCAGTTAGTACAATGCTTGGCACATAGTATGTCCTTAACAAATGCTTGTTTTGTTTTTCTTTTCCCTTCCAGCTTTAAATATATGATCCTGTGACTCAGAATGGGAGACTAAGACTTGTCTCTGTGCCAAGCCACCCCAAAGTCAAAGGAGAAGGGGGTGATGAGGCCTGAGAACACCACTGATTCCCCTTCTGTTTCCATCATAGTTGACCTTTGGCAACTCCTCTCGATCATCAGAGAACTTAGGGTTCTGCAGGGGGTGGGGCTCCCTTTTGCTGTTCTGAGGCAAAATGTTTTAGAGGCAGAAGTGATTCTTTCAGTCCCCTAGTTTATCTTTTTAAACTCAGATTCATTTATTCAGCCATCACACATCCATTGAGTATTGCTTGTTTTCAAGACACTAGTTCTAGGTGTTGTAAAGAGGAAGGAAATGAGAACACTAGTTCTTACTGTTTGCCTGTGTCTGACTGATAAACATACTGTCTTCCAACAAAGCATTATTGACCTGCTGGCTATTTCTAGGACGGTGAACTCAACTAAGATATCTTTTTAAAAAAATTTTATTTTAGACTCAAACACCAGAACACAAACACAGAATAGAGAAATGAAAGTCAACTAAAATATCTTTTCTTTT
>JAQQSW010022155.1:0-10515 GCA_028646575.1 Pseudocheirus occidentalis
AGATTGTGGGAGAGGCTTTATGGTGGGATCACTGTTTTGGGCTTGGGGGTAGGGGAAAGAAGGGGAGAAAATTTGTACCCTCAAAACTGGAAATGAATGATGTAATCAAGAAAATAGATTAAAATTAAAAAAAACTTTCACTCTATGGGAAGATAACTTGTATAGAGATAAGTATATAACACACACATAGACAAGAGAGATAGATCTCTCTCTATTGATATCTCTAGCTCGCTTTCTTACTATATAGATAGAGATAAGGATCTCTCCATATTGATCTATCTATATAAATATCAAGATAAAGACATCTATATCTATCAAGGTATCTCTCTATATGATATCTACACGTCTGTCTCTGGAGAGATATCTCTACTTCTATACATTTACTAAATGTGCCATTTCATACTGTAGGGACCATCTGGTAAGGAATTTCAATAATTTTTTAGCCCATGTCTGACTCTCTGTGACCCCATTTGGGGTTTTCTTGGCAAAGATACTGGAGTGGTTTGTCATACCTTCTCCAGCTCATTTTACAGATGAGGAAACTGAGGCCAACAGGGTTAAGGGACTTGCCCAGGATCACACAGCTAGTAATGTCTGAGGCTAAATTTAAATTCAGGAAGATGAATCTTCCTGACTCTGTGCCCAGCACTCTATCCACTGTGCCACCTAGCTGCCCCCTGGTAAGAAATATCCTCTATCATCATCGTCTGGCACCCTCTCTACAATTTATAGTTCTAGGAAATCATATGGAGCAGTGAGAAGTTAAATGACTTGCCCAGGGTCACAGTCAGTATGCCAGAGTCCAGATTTGAATCTAGTGTTTCCTGACTTGGATGCCAGCTCTATAGCCTCTATGTGCGTCTGCCTGCCATTTTAAATATGCACACATATATTTGAGTAGAGAAGGGGAGAACATGAGACAGTGAGTCACAGTGTATAAAGAGCTAGCCTTGAAGTCAGGAAGTTGTGGGCTCAACTCTCTGTTCTGACATACCGACTGTGTGATTTGGTCAAGTCATTTAAATTCTTGGCATCTCTGGCTGAGAGTGAAACGCTTTCAGTTGAATACTGAAAGTTGCAGAGTAGGTTATATTCTTCATTGAGAACTTGATATGCAATAAAATCACAATAAAAACATACAGTTATCCCTTCCACATGGCAGGGGTTAGGGATAGCCCCACAATCTAGAAAATCCACATGAATTTTTTTGCCCTCCCTTTGTGCCAGAGAAGTTTGTATTATTATGGTATTAAAAGATAAAATATGTTGATATTATACAATACTGTACATATATTTATGCATTTCTGAGTTTCTAAACTTTTTTCGTGTCATCTGCTGGCCTTTATATACTGTAGGCAACTTCTGCAAAACTATCCAAAAATTCCCATTTAATTTCTTATGCTGACCTGTGATATATTGAAACTATGATGGGGAAAGTCATGATGTAGAAAGGATAAATACATACAGACAGACAGACATACACACACGTATGTATATATATATGCATATCACTTTTCTCATTACTGTTTTACACAAAATTAGTCTAAAATCTAAAGTGTTCACCTCTTATCTTATGTCATAACCAGGAACCATTGGAACTAGAACTCAAAATTAGGGCTTCTGACTTAAAAATCCAGTGGCCTTTCCATTGCCTCTGTGGTTAATAGTCACCACAAAGAAGAAAAATTGAAAATTTTATTTTGATTCTACTCTTTTATTTCACAAGGTTCTACGATAAAAGTAAATTCACAAATTCAAAATCTTCTTTTCAAATCAGAATTTCACATTATGCATCACATTCTACACAGAAACCAATTTAGAAGAAAGGAAAAATTGGAGGCAGGAAGCCCAAGTCAGGTATCACATTCTGCCAGTTTTCTCCCTCCTCCCTCTCCTCTTTTCTTCTAACTGAGCCTAATCCTTCTTCCCTAGAGCTGTTCTAATTTGTTAGCCTACAAATTAACCTTTTACCCTGTTGGCCTTCTTCATGGCAGTGAATGAAATGTGAAGAAGGGGAGGGGATAGTTGTAGGATGATAAAGCAACTACATTCACCAATTTCCTTCTTCTCCTATGCTCTTCTTGGCTGCTGCTCTTAGTCTAGCCCGGGTCCACTTCCTTACATAAGTCAAAGGAAATTCATAAACTGGAAGAGCAAATCACAGTAGAGGATTTTCTTTAAGAAAACAGCAGAAAATGGAAGCAAGGAATAAGGAATCTATGAGAAACTTCAGTTACCTTTCAGACCCGTTACAGAAAATTGGCAGCCTTAAAGATAGTATTTATCCAGGAAGGAGTTTGCTTCAGGTAGATTTATAAGATATGGAAACCAGTTATACTGAGTTCAACAGTTTTTCTGAAAAGATTTCAGATTCTTTCACTGTATATAACCAGTTATGTGTTCATTATGAGTGAGTGGTGAGTGCTGGTGGGTAGAGAGTTGGCCTTGGAATCAATAAGGTCTAGATTTAAATTCTGTTTCTGACACATACTGATCATGTGACATTGGGCAGGTTGCCCCAGGCAGTTTCTAAGATTGTATAAATTACAGATAGGGGTCTGCATCAAGGGAGGGAGTTTCCACACTGGTTGCTTCCAGATACTGATGAAATACATGTGACTTCACCCCCTAATATGTGCCTAAGCAGTTGCAATTTGGGCCTTCTTTTAATTAAGACTTAAAGACAAATGATATTAGATTGACATATTTGAGTATGGGAACCATCTTCAATAAAATAAAATCACTTAATCTCTTACCTACCTTGCAGAGTTGTTGTAAGGATCAGAGGAGATATTTGTAAAGTGCTTAACACACAGTTGGTGCTATGAAAATGCCTATTCCTTCCCCCTTCTTCAAACCTTATCTTTTCCCATTTGTAAGGAAAAAAATGTAGATGTCAAATCATTGTACTACTTATTCAAAGGGTAATCATATGAAAATATTTTGTACATAAAATCTTTTGGTATAAACTATTGTTCTTACCAACTCAGGTTCTCTCTCCTGAAAAAACCTCTTAGTTCAGTAAAATACTACTCATTTCTCCAAATTGAGCAATCAGACTTTGAATTCTTTATTGAAACATCACATAATATAAAGCTTCAATCTAAAGATTTTCAAATATTGCTACTTTTCAACTGTTTTAAAATTTAAGTCGAAACAAATTGGCAGAGGTAAATACAATACAGAGTGATGTAGCTAGGCAAGACACTTCTAAAATTCCGTATGGTACTTGCTAAACTCTGGGGAAATTTAAATGTAATTTGGGAACTTGTGATTTTTTTCAACCCTAGAATCATGGGAAATTAAGTTATCTTTTAGAGAGATGTAATAAAATGTTTTACCAAATGGAGACACATTAAAAGTCAAATTCAGGCATCCTGAAATAACTTCTTGAGCCTATTCCGTAAATTCCAATTTCCTGGCTCTGCGAATTTACTTGTAAATCAACTGATCTGCAAGAAAATCTGAGAACTGAGTTGTCCTCACTAGGAAAGGAAATAAAAACTCAAGCCTACAAAGCCCTTCTGTCATAATGCAATCAATAAGAGAAGCAATTATGACACTAAGGAAGCCAAGGAAGTCAGGCAAGTGGAAGAGAGAGATAGAGACAGAGAGAGAAAGAGACAGAGGAAAAAGACAGAAACAGTAAAGGGAAGAGACTGATATAGTGATGGAAAGACAGAGACACAGAGACAGAGACAAAAAGCAAAGGGGAGGGAGGAGAAAGGAACAAATGAAGAATCATTATGATAGGGTAATGTAACCTCTGGACTCTGTTTTTCCCCCACCCCTGTGCTATATGAGTCTGAGGAAGGCTGAGCAAACTTCTTGTTATCTTAATCACACAGAATCTGGAACAGTTTGGTGCTGAAGAATCTGTATTACAAGGTGAAAAGTAGGTGTGTCCTTGGAACTCCTTATCATTCCCTTTTCTTCTCTCTTCTGGTGTCCCAGATTCTGTGACCCGGGTAGTTGGAGGCCTAAAGACCCTGACAAGAATCGGTCAACATTTGAAAGAGTTCAAATACACGATTCAGTCATTCAGCAAAGAAGGTAAAGACAGTCCTCTGCTCTCATGGACCTCAGAATTTAAGGAAGATTACATGCAAACAACTGTGTTACAAAAATGCTTTTTACAGGATAAATAAGAAATAACAGAGGGAAGGTACTAGATTTAAGAGAGGTTGGGAAGGGCTTTCTGTAGAAGGTGGGATTTTACCTGGGACTTGAAGAAAGGGAGGGAACCCAGGAGCATCCCAGGCAGAGGGAACAGCCAGAGAAAATGCTTGGAGTAGAGAGCTGGGGTGTCTTGTTTGAATGAATAATGAGGCCCGTGTCACTGGCTTGAAAAGTGTGAGTGGGGTGTGTGTGTGGGGATATACATGGGTGCATCATGACATGCCATGGACTTTGGAACACATAAAAACATTCAAATTCTTCACAGGACTATTTTATACATATAAAAATAGGGACTAGACCAGTGGCATAGAGAATTCCCTCTATCCAAATAGATTGATACCTTCTCTGTAATTCACAATCTTAGAGAAGTGCTACATCCTGAGAGAGTAAATGACTTATGCAGGGTCTCACAGCAGATGACAGTGTCTGTCAGATGGAGAACTTGGCTTAGGCTCTTTCCCTGCAATTCTGTTCTGCTTTTCTTAAGTTCCAAGTGTGCATATTCAAAACATGGGGAATCCTAAATGACTTTTGGAAAGAAAAGGGCAAGGTCTCATGGAAAAAGCTAAAGGGAAAAAAACGAATAGGAGAAAGACATAAATCCAATGCTCAGTGCATTAATTGGACGTATTTTAACCTTGAACATAGTCTGAGAGTTTTATGTATGCCATCAACTTGACTATGCATGCATATTAGGGAGTTTTGTACAATATTTAAATTAGTATTCACAGGAGGCATTAAGGATCTTTTTTAAAAAGCTGAGTAGGACCAATATAGCTAATTCCAAACAGGACCGCCTATGAATTTGATGGAAATACATTCTACTCCTCTGAAGATATTTGTCTCGAGCAGTTGAACTTGCTAATAAAACTGCCCCCCAAAATCACTCAACAGAGTCTTTAGGTCCTTTCACAAACAAGAGACCAATGGTAACTAGGCCAGATTTATGTGGTGAAATTATCCAGTCTCCGGAAATTCTAGCTTTGGGGAGAATCCAATTGGCTGTAGCCACTAAGTAAAGGCTTAGAGACCATAAATATATTGATAGCAGCAATGCGGAGAAACAAACAACTCAGAGATTTCGGAAGAGCTAGTTTTGCTAAGGTTATAAATTTTATACAAGGCCCTAAAGCGGAGACGTGACCTTAAGTGTCAAGCATAGCCTATTTCTTGAATAATACGAAACTATATTATGAAATTTTAAACTGTTTGCCAAGTCCTGTTATGCAGCTTTGCTACTTACTAGCTTTATGACCACAGGTCATGCCTTACTGAGCGTTCGTTTCATCAGCTGTCAAACGGGGATGATGGTAGCAATAGTGATATAGCAATGAGGTAGTGATTGTGATAGTGACAGCCATAGCAATGACAATAGTGGCAGTGATTCTAATAGTTATAACTAGCATAATATAGCAGATCACTTAACCTCGCTCAGCCTCTCTGCTCTCATCTGTAAAATGGGATGATAATAACAGCGATCTCACAATATTGTGATGAGGATTAAATGAGATATTTGTAAAGTGTTTTGTAAACCATAGAGTGCTATATAAATGTTAGGTATTATTATTCGCTAGCTGTCCCTTACTGAGGGATAGCAGTAACAATACTTTCAAGACAGTCTCACCTGCATGGCGTGGATTTATGAATACATCTCTCCTATACTCTGAACCATCTGCTCCTCCCTATCTCTGCAAACTTTTAAAAAAAGTTTGTTTATTTATTTATTTAAAGTTTATTTTTAATAATATTTTATTTTTCACAATTCATATAAAAACAATTCTAATATATATTACACACACACATATATATTTAATTCTGAGTCTCAAATTCTCTCTCTCCTTCCTCTTCTCCCTCTTAAGCAATTTGACATAAATTATACATGAAAAACATTTTTCTGTATTAGACATGTTGTGAAAGAAAACATAGACAAAAAAACAAACAAACAACCCCCCCCCCCCCAATAGCATTCAATCAGCATTCAGACAACATCAGTTCTTTCTCTGGAAGTGAAGAGTATTTTCATCATGAATCCTTTGGAATTGTCTTGGATCATTGTACCGCTGAGAATAGCTAAGTGTTTACAGTTGATCATCATACAATAATGCTGTTACTCTATACAATGTTCTGCTGGTGCTGCTTACTTCACTTTGCATCAGTTCATGTAAGATTTTCCAGGTTTTTCTGAAATCATCCTGCTCATCATTTCTTATAACCCAACAGTATTCCATTGCAATCGTATACCACAACTTGAATAGCCATTCCCCAGATTATGGACATCCTCTCAATGTCCAATTTTTTGCCACCATAAAAAGATCTGCTATAAGTATTTTTTAATGTCTGTGGGATAAAGACCTAACAGTGATGTTGCACAGTTTTATAGCCCTTTAGACATAGTTCCAAATTGTTCTCCAGAATGGTTGGATCAGTTCACAACTCTACCAACAATGCATTAGTGTTCCAATTTTCCCACATCTTCTCCAACATTTATCATTTTCCTTTCCTGTCATATTAGATAATGCCTTTGCAAATTTTTAAGAACTTTAACTCTGCTTTCCTAAATAAATATATGATATTTGCCTAATCCTACTTCAGCACAATGTTTTCTTGCCTGAATCTATACTAGTAACTCATTCTTTCCTATTTTAATCAGGCTTATGCTCTTAGTCTCTCTCTTATGTAGACCGGAGAGATCTAATTTCTCCTAGTTAGACCGCAGGCTCTAGCCTATCTCTGTTTGTTCTTGCCTAGTTTCATCCATGTACCAGGATGTCAGTCTGTGCCCGTCTGTGCCAAGGAAATTCAAAGGAAGATTTCTTCAGAATCACATAATTCAAGGGTGTCATAAATACTCTTTAGGAAATACTGTGTCAAAGGACTGGCTGATTGATAAAGAAACATAAATCTAATTTTAAAAAGACCAAGATGTTTTTAAAGAGATTAGGAAATACTATATAGCCATAGGCATATATAAAGGGTAATTAGGCTTTTTATAAATCAAAAATCTCTAAATCAGAACTCAAGTAGAGGGAGGGAGGCACTAAACAGTCAGGTATTGACTTAGAAAACCACATATCACATTATCTATGTTCTATTGTATTTCTACTTATTTTGTTAAATATTCCCCAATTACATTTTAATCTGGTTCAGGCTGACCTTGGGGGTTTTCTGGCTGAAGGTTTGTTACCTCCATTGTAGACCATGGGATTTCATTTAGGATTTGAAAGACATTGGGGAAACCAGGAGGTGGAGATGAGGAGGGAGAGTATTCCAGGTAAGGACAGCCACTGAAAGTGCTCTGAACCAAGAAATGGAGCATCTTATTTGAGGAACAGCAGGGAGGTCAGTGTCACTGTATGGAAGAAAATGTGGGAGGGGCAGGGAGGGATATGAAGTATAAGAATGCTAGGAAGATTGAGGGGGCAGTCTAATGTAAAGACTTTGCTGTTAGGTCTCCCTTTTCCCTTTATCTCATGATCTTAATGCTTTAAGGAAGTATAGGGGACTAAGTCACGGGCAGCTGTGGTAATTTCCAGACTTCTCAACCCACAGACTCTAAGAACAGCATGGAAGGTCAGTGGGGGAACTCTGTGGGACCTGGGTGAAAGAGAAACGCTCAGTTTGGCCACAGCCTCAGGATGGCAGAGGCAGCAGTGGAGGCAGGCAAGGCAGTAGCAGCTGCTTCTGATGCTCTGGGTCCATAGATGGTGGGGAATCCAGTGGCTGATACAAAGCCCCAGAAGCCTGGGACAGTATATCTAGCCCCTTACCCCCTGGAAGCAGAGTCCTGCCTTGATAGGGAGTTAGAAAATCAAGTATTTGGCAAAGAAGATGAACAAACAGTGTAAAAAAAAGTCAGATTATAGAATCTTACTTTGGTGACAAAGAACTACAAAACATACAACCAGAAGAAGACAATGACATCAAAGTTCCTATATCAAAAGCCTTCAAGAAAAATATGAATTTGTTGCAGGCTATGGAAGAGTTCAAAAAGTAAGTGGAATTTAAAAGTAACTTTTTTCTTGAAAAAAGACTGGGGATCACATTTCAGTATGAGAAGCTAGCCTAAGTCACATCAATTAAAAACATATATTCCTCTTGAATATATTATTAAGGATGTTGAATCTGACAGCATATTCTAGCAATTTAAAAATTAAAAAGGATGATTTATCATGGCCAAAATGTAAAGGCAAAGATGATAATTTCAATATTTAAATTTGCATCTTATAATTTTTTTTCATAGCACTGTTGTGATAGAGTATCTAAAGTTCTACCTTTCTTAAATATTTGCTATCTTATGGGAAAAGCTAGGAAAATTTCAGCTTATCCTGGTCACTCTTAATTACTTCTATATATATCACATCATGAATCTTGCAAAACTCGTGTTTCATGCAAAGGAAAAATTTTAATTTGGTTAACAAGTCATTTGCTAACATGCATTTTTATTGTCTAACCTGACCCTTCTCTCTTATTCTCTCTCTGTCTCTCTGTCTGCCTGACTATCTCCCTCTGTCTGTCTATCTCTCTCTCTCTCTCTCTGTCTCTCTGTCTCTTTGACTCTGTCTCTCTCTCTCTCTGTCTCTCTGTCTCTCTCTCTCACCCCTGAAACTCAACTTTATGCTTCATTTCTCATTTTAAATAAGGTTAATAAGTGGAACCCAAGAATGATGGCACTTGACAGCCCTATGGGTCCTGACTGTCTCTGACAGGCAGTTCTGGCCCTAACTTAACTCTTAAAGATAAGATTCACTGGCTATTTTTCAGTCTGCAAGCTGCCAGACCAGATATCAATGGTGCAGTATATAAAATCCATGTCTCCTATTCCACCCTATTAATTATAAATTGAAGAGAGTAGCTTTAACTCTTACTATTTATTTGGGGTTGGTATAGAGTTAAACCTCTAAAATTTCCCTCTAACTCATTCTTAAAGTTAGGCTGGAATAAAAACCTTTCAGTAAAGGCAACCTGGGTGGCAGACCCAAGTCCCTTAAGCACTGGTTTGATACCACCAAACTTACTTTCAAAATACAAACCTTGGAGCTTAAAAATAATGAAAACCACAAATAGCCTCTAATGGCTTACATGGATCATTACTTCAACAGTTTAAAACAGGTGTCCTGGGTAGTCTTTATTTTGGCACATATGATTGTTGTGATCCACTCTAGGATTTAAGGTCCTAACCTAAGGATAAATGATTGACTTAATCCTTCCTTACAAGGGATTAGACACATTTATCACTTGCTAAAACAGCAAATAAACTCCAATTTTATTATATTAAGTACATTTTGTAAAAAAAAGCCTCTTGCTTGCACATTAAGATTGAATGCTTTTCTCTTTTGTATATCCATTTATTAAAGTGATGATTTGCATGTTAGAAGTCCAAGTTTTCTCCACCTTCAGTAACATTTTGCAAGAAGTGTTAGCAAGCAGACTTTCCCTTGTCTTGCCCTTCTCCCAGCACCCCTCTCTTCATCCCTAACCCCCAAGGATAGTAATGGCCATATCAAGGTTAATTATTAATATCTATAATAGAGGGGAGTTTAACTTTGAGTTAATAATTGCCTTCCAAGATCACTGTACAAATGTATATCATCATTTGGCTAATTATGAGAAACTAACAATATTGTATCCTCATCTAGATAACATCTATCCATAACAGACAATTGAAGGTGTTAAATGTGTGCAAAGACAAATCAATGTCTGTGAACTCAAGTGCTCCTTGTTGAGTTGTTTCAATCATATCTCACTCTTTGTGACCCCATTTGGGGTTTTCTTGGCAAAGATCCTGGAGTGGTTTGTCATTTCCTTCTCCAGCTCATTTTATAGATGGGGAAAATGAGACAAAGTGACTTAAGTGACTTGCCCAGAATCACTGTAATGGTAATGAAATTTAGAGATGCCCCTGAATTGACTTGGCTTTTGGGTTGATTGTTAAGATCCAGAGCTTGTGAATCCCACTTGTGGGATGGACTTGTTGAAGTGAAGAGAGAGGGCTAAACTGGGAGGAGCCATGAATTGAGAAAGGTTCAAGCCCAGAGAAGGCCAGGAAAAGAAGTACTTTTAGGAAGAGCAGTATCCAGTGTCATGGAACCTGAGTTGCTGGGAGACACTGCTAAGAGCCCATTGGAGCTGCCCAGGACTTTTGAGGACTGCCACCTGGAGCTCCTGAGAACTGAGGAGGCATGGCTGTGATGCTGGTATTTTGTCTGTCTGTTTTGATGTTGTTTTTCCAGATTCACCTGACGGTGGACAGCGCTGCTGTTGTAGAGATCCTGGAACCTGGCTATTGGTACAGAAGCCCTGAAGGATTTTCTTGTTGTATGTTCACAGAAATCCTGG